>DWUN01003631.1:0-11780 GCA_018249975.1 Passova gellias
TAATCTCAGGAAATATTGGTCCGATTTGAAAAATTCTTTCAGTGTTAGATAGCTCATTTATCGAGGAAGGCTTTAGGTTATATAACATCACGCTAAGATTAATAGGAGAGGAGCAGCAATAAAAATTATTTATACGGCAGAACAACGTTTGCCAGGTCAGCTAATAGTGTATAAACTTCACCGCGTATTGTACCTCCCCATCTACACCGATAGTCAGTTACGTAATGCACATACTTTCGAGACACAATTAACCTTTAACTTGCTGTCAGAAGACGTATAGCACTAATGACAAAAGAGGATTTATTGCGAAAGTGATTTAATGGTAATTGTTCTGAGCTTGAAATGCTCATGATAATGAAAATATGCTTCTATACAGTTTCATGGTAGGCGTAAGCCTTGATTTAAGCTCTTCTCTTTGGTACTTATATAATGCAACGTTTTGCTTAAAAGATATAACGTTTTAGTAATAATTTTAATGAAATTACTAGTGTCAGTGGTAAATAATCATTTCAACGAATTATGAAATGTTTTGGTAAACAGCTTTTTGGTGAAGTAAAACGCAAGCCAGCAACTCATCGAATTATGTTTGTATCTTTAATCTAATTTACACAAAAAACAAAAGAATGTGAAATTTCATAGGAAAAGCAACTAAAATTGACGATGAGTTTGTTTCCAATGTTATTTACAATGACAATGAATCTCTTGAGCTTGGTACTAAGTATAGTTGTCATTCCATTTTTGTTTGGAATGCAATTATTTGATTGCAATAACAAAACTGTATTATCACAAAAAAATGTGGTTGCTTTACTAATTTTACTACAAGTACTTTACTTATATTATAAGCGTAATTGATATTATTAGCTTTCAAAGCGCCTACCGTTCAGTTTCTACCTATCTATACAAGGATTGCTTTTGTAAACTAAAATTTCCATAATGTATACACGAAATCTTCCACAACAAACTTTCCACGCAAAGTGATGTGCGAAAGCAGGAAACTTTTTAGTACACGTGTACCGAATAAGAATTTGTTTCTAATAGCGTGTTTAAAAATGTATCGACACTACGCATACAACATAGAAGTACACAATGAGCTGATCAATAAGGATGAAATGTGGTGTTTTTTAATTTAAAGTATGAAGTATCATTATTATTATTATTATCATCATCATACCATCACGCCAGGTCATTAACGAAGTAGGCAGAAAGCACCGAGTCCCAAATATCTCTATCCTTACAAACGTGACATGCTTCTTCTACATTCATTACAGCCGTTAACATATGCGCCGGTTTCTTAGACTCTTGACTCCCCATCAGCCAGTGACTGACCTATTCGGTCGAGGTAGGAGTCTTCGTCTAACCCCGCTCCTGTGGTCATCAACACTCACACTGTTTTCGTCGTTCTTTCATTAATTTGTGAAATATATATATATACACATATAACAGTGGTATAATCAGTTAGCTGTCGCATTAATTGAATTCCCTTTTTACAAGGCCAAATAGTTACTAACCAGGCCATCTGAGTTACATGAATCGTGAAGGGCTCAAACGGGACTCTCCCTTCAGTGAATTAACGCGGTCTATATTTTACGAGGGTACCATTAAAGAGGATGCCTTTCTAAATTAAACTGTCAGAGGTGTTAATAATTCAGTGGAGAGTTCTATTTGTGCGTCGATATGCCGAACAATTTGTACTTTTGCGTTCTCAGAAATGCGTGTTTTGCTTCTTTATGTACCTACCGCATGTTGATGTAACATTTTATGAAGCATATTTTGTTACTCGAATTCTTCGAACATGGTTTACTCTTTTTTAAAAAGGGAATTTGTTATAAACATTTACAAATTGAACCCTTCAATTCAATTCAATCTTCCAATAGAAGCCAACAACGCAATTGAGACTAAACTGTAATTGTTAATATTGGATAACAAAAATGTATAAAACTGTTTACCGGGCGTTTCACTGTTGGCCACGGTCTCGTCTTACGTGAATACGGTATAAAGTGTATGTCTACCAGCTGACCAAATTCAGGTTAGCACACTTCACACATATGGGAGAGATTTATTCAGAGTTTCTTTACAATGGCTCCTTCACCGTTATAGCGAGAGATATTGTATTTGTAAACATACGTAACTTTGTTGTTTTAGATTTACGTTCCGGAAATATGAACCTACACCTCTTTGTGGGTGACTGAAATTTAAATTACTGGACTATCGTAGCTTGCCTTACGCTTTCTAATTGTTACCGCATTACTTTAGTTTATATAATTTGTATAACATATATCACCACGTTTTTATGTTCTTTTATTGCTAGACCGTAGCATTAAAACAACATTAATCTCTTTAGAAACCCTGACGCCATCTCCATTACTCGTTGGCGATAAACAATAAACAATTATAGAGTTACGAAAGCCTTCCGAACCGTCATTCCATTAGGCGACGTCTATCACAAATAAATTTAGTAAAAGCCTATCAAGTAAGTTAGTGAGGATGACGGACGAGTAGAGTTACTGGAACACTCTAAAGCTGGGTGCAGACTAGGTCAACGATGGCTTGGAAACTACGTGTATTTAACTACGTATCCTACATACATACCTATACCTATTATATGTATGTGAATATCTAATTTTAAAAGTCCTTAATGTTCGTAATCCAAGTGAAGTAATGTTATTCGCGGTCGGATATAGGATGGGTGACCACTAACGGCATGATTTTGTTCTGCATGGCGTATGCTAAGCACTTTATCCCGGTAATTATCATTAGAGAATAACCATTAAAGTGCTCATAAGCGCTTTTTGTGACTTAAAACTTCCGACGCATAGATTGTTCAGTATTCTCTATGAGAAATTGACCCTAGACCGGTGTCTATATATCGTTGGGATCAAATACATTATACTTTTGCAAACAAATTGATTTCGAAAAAGCTACAAAAGACCTACCTGGAATATTCGATCTCAATAAGGCTATTTACCATTCCGTATGTCGAAAATCGGTTACTACGTCTTAGTTCGAATTGCATTAAACGGGTAATTGGTTTTTTTTGACTATTGTTTTATACTTTGTACAGCAAAAACACTTCACGGTAACAGTATGACGTAGCAGCGAGTAATTAAAGAACTCTGGACTATCACGCGATGCCGGCGCTGGAATTGTACTCGTTAACTTCGGGAAAAAGCCACTAACTAACGTTCGAATAATTAAAAGATGTTATCTGTCATGTACCAGTCCATATACGTGGTACGTCTGTTGAAAGCTGACTAATGAAAGTCGTTAATTACTCCAACGACTTCACCTAACCCATTTCACGTTTGTACAATGTTTGTAGGTATGTCTTTTCATTAATTTCGCTGCGTTAATGTTAATGAACGCACGTTCCAGTTTTTTTTTATTTTCGTTCTAACATATCATTCATCGGCCAGGTGCGACGTGTGAAAAGCAATGATTGCTTAAACTTTTGACAGCCCATTGAAATCTTATATTGATTACTACAAGATTTTGTTTATTATTCATTTTTCACATGCCGCTGTTAGTTCGTTAGTATGTGCGGCTCAAATCCCGCAACTGAAATTAAAAAACAGTTAACTCCAACCGATTGTAATAAATTTTTGCATACACGGTTGGTTTGAATGACATGGTGCGATTCGTTTAGTGTCGTTTTTCTAAATTTGAAATATCAAAAAATTGTGTAATACTATAGATTAATTGATGGGTTTGATTTAATTTAAAGTTTATTTTCTTCTGTTTACAACATAAATAAAAGCTTGTTTTTAGAAACGTTTTTTTTTTGGCATTAAAATATTTTATATAACGGATCAGAGAAATAACTGAGCTACGTTCCATAGACTAATTTGATATAGAGCTTCTCTATTGAAGCGCTTGTAACCCTGACGCGGTTGCAAGCGTTTTGCAAATTGCGGTTGCAATAAATGTAAGCGCGATCTGTAAAGTTACGCGACACTGAGAACGATCGTCACTTGTTCGGCTGACCGCCAGTGGCAAAATTTCACGAGCGTTTTCGTGCTTCATCGGAAGCCTATAAGGGTGACTCAATAACATCTGACAGTCGGGTTGGCTGCTAACCTGTAGTTTCGTCAATCCACTTCCGACTTTGTAAGAACTTCATCATCTAATAATTCTTATTAACACCTATTACTAACTGAATTCACACTAACAGTCCTATTCCTATAGTCATATTAGAGCTTTGCCACAGGTATCCATGGGAAGCTGCAGCTACTTATGACTACTGACTGCTCGTTTGCTGCTCTCTTGACATATAAAACTTAGTTTTAGAAATTAGTTGGAACTTTCGTTTAGTTCTCCACATACTTTACCCGATAAAAAGTAACACAAGCGCGGATGCAAAGCCACAGGTTTACGTCCGCAATTGAATTCAGCTACACGCACCTACACCCGTAATAAAACAATTTATTGTGCGTCAAATAGAGTGCATATTCTAGAAAGCGCATAATAATTCCTTTTATAATTCATACTGCGGAAATGCATGGAGATTAAAACCCGCAGTAGTCTTCGCCCGTGTAAAAGGACTTTATGAGTCATGAAACATGCTCGAAGTTACTGGTGTGTATTTACGAGTACATTATTTATTGCATCATAACACTCCCTATCTTTGAGGAAACCGTAAAACGAATCATAATTTTGTCGAGATTATCCTGTTATTTCCTGGTTTAGGCTGTCCGCGGTGCGATACCTTAATGGTTACGTCTTTGACTCATCATCATATTTTAGTAGAGAAATTAGGTTTATAAATTTAACTAATCACGACAAATGTGCGATAGACATGGTTCAAGAATTAATCATTTTACAATTAATAAAGATGTAATGTGGAAATATAAATATGCTCATACAAGACAAATGATGAATCAAGAAAATAGGCAATGTACTGCTTAGTCTCAACAACGGCATAACATACATAAGAAAAAAACAGAATGTATAGTAGGACGGCATTGCCATATGTTTCTGTGGGAATGAAGGGATTAGTGCGATTCATGTAAATTATGCCAGAAAGTTGGGAGTTGGATTTTCAGCCCGAGTAAAGTTGAATAGTTTAAACAAAGTATTAATAGCAGCCGACGTTGTAGAAAGACAAATTAAAAGTTTTAATAGATAGATAAGGTCGACGGGTTTTGCATAGTTGAAAGCCCTCCTGTTCCAGAGTAATAAGAACCGTAATTCCTTTTGTAAAGGAATTATAGCGACCATAATATGGACGTCCAATTTACAGTTCTACATACCAAAATCAAGTTAGTTTATCCGTTTGTTCATATTTTTTTCTCAATTCGTATGTTAAACACAGCTTGCAGTAGAATTGCCTGAATTAAAATCAATTTAATTATTGTAAATTATAGTCGTAACGCTATTTTTATGACCAGTGTTCAATATTAGAATCTTGGTTTAAGTGCAACCAAAGTAATCTATACATATAATAAAACTGTAGAAGAGTTCAACTCTGTACATTGAATAAAAACTAAAAAAATACGCCTACGGGTCTTCATACAGATAACACATGCCAAAAAAAAACATTTTAAAATTTTTGTCTGTCCGTCTGTTGTCCGGATTTGACGCAAAAACTACTGGACGGATTTCGATGAAACTGTTTTGTTATATAGCGATTAATCTTCGGCAACAGATAGCCTGTAATTTATTTTGAAATACTTCAAATTCCGCCCAAAGTCAGCATTCCGCCCGGACGAAGTCGAGGGTAAAAGCTAGTTATAAATATAACATAATTGGGCATTGTACTGATTCCAAATGTTAGTTAGTCGATAATGCTTTTGTTTTTTACATGTGCTATTTAACCCCATTACATCTGCCTAACTGTATCTGTTGTGATAATATAATTTGCGCTTACCAGTTAAAAAGTATGTTGCGGTACATTACAAATTTCTATCTCGATGCAAAATAATACAGGTAGATACAACATATTGAAATGCTATCTAGTGTTTAGATTTTCACTTTTTAATGGAGTTTGTCAAAGCTCTCTCGCCACGCATTCAATCTGAATTTTAAAATATATTTCTGAAAGCTGCTCTTGATTTCCGCCTCCAACTCGCACGAGTAACGGCTTCAAAAACAAAATATATTATGCTTTATTCAATATTCAACTCCTTCGGGAAATAGTTTAGAAATTCGCATTGAACAGTATGTTAAACAAATTTCATTCTGTGATTCAGTGCAGGAGGATAATTGAAGAAACTAATGTAATGTATGGTGTAAAATATGGTGTTAAAATTACTAAGAGATTTCTAACTTTATAGAAACGGAAATGTACGTTATTGTTTTATTTCCGTCAGTTTGAAATATCTATAGTGTTATTTATTTTTCTATCAACCCAGACTTGACCAAAATAAAAGGCTGTCAGGCATGTACGAGTATGTCCCTAAGTTTTTATCGTAAATCTTTAAATTTGGAAATATTACACTGTACACGTTTTCTTAAAGAAAAGGAATTAAAGCAGACACAATTAGTTGAATTGCCGATTTAACATGTCCAACTTTAACCACCTTATTGATATTTTTATGAGCGCGGATAGTCGCATGACTAAGATTTTTTTGTTGCTTGTTTAATACGTTGTAACGGAGAAAAATACGATTACTCACACATTTAATAAATTTGTTTTTCACGTGTGATTACGAATAATGGTGTAGTCATGTAATGACATCGTTTATTAACTATTCCCACTGTACAGTCGTGGGCGAATAACAGTTTAATCTCCACAATTAGTCATGATGCAGATGTGTTCAATCGGTTGATTGAACAGTGAATGTAGGAATCCGTCGGGTCAGTAGGTAAGCGGCACTAATCTAACGTTCCAGAATGATCTACACGCTGGAATAATAATACATTGCAAATACCTTGATGAACTTAATTTTTTAAATCAATAAACAATAGGTTTATACCAATATACTCGTATATGAAGTCTTAATCGATAACAAATGTTTTTGATTAATTAATTGAGTGAAAATATTCAACATACAGAATAAATTTTATGATAATAATCATGCAGACTTGGAGGTTACTTATATAGTGTAGTGTTTAATAAATAAACCTTGATATTATTGAGTTCTCCATTAAAAATTCCCATTGGTAAGCTCCTAGTTCATTGCAATACATGTTCCAAATAGAATTTACTTTTGCCTAAATTTACGCAATATAGGCACGCGGCGGGCGAGTGCTATCGGTAGGGTTTGCATGAAACCTGGTCTTAGGAGAACATTCCGATTTTTACTGCATAATCTTTAAAATAGTCAAGAGCTTTCGAATTACTTAAATCAAATCAGTGTCATAAGGTTTAATCTAATCTTATATTAAGTCTATAAAAAGATTTAAATATCCTGACTGAATCGCGTCTTTACAGAGCCTTAGCTGCTGAAAAGTGTTTCAATGTCTTTGGAAAATCAACCTTCTAGGAGGTAAAACATGGAATGAAAATTTCTTTGAAAAACCGTTGATTTTGAAGCAAGCACTACAAAAATTAGTAAGTACTTAGCTTTTTGCTTAAATTTAAAGGCTTTTCAAATCGGTGACGTTTTCTAGATTATGTACAGGAAATGGCTTTTTATCCAATTACAGTTTTAATTTCTGAATACATACACCATTTTCGTGCGATTTGAGACTCGCTCTCTGATAACCGTTTGCGTGGCAGCATTACATCGCCCACCGTGAGGTTTCCGTTTGTATTTGTTGCGGTATAATTCCAAATGACGTCTTTCCGAACGGCTTATCCAAACCAAACAGCCATCGAAATCAATCAGCGCTTTGTTTATAGCAATAAAACGCATCGCTTGTACCGCTAGCGACTGTAGTGAACGGATCAGAGTCGCTTGTTTATCTCAATATGATGAATCAAAACGCATAGAGTATCTCAAATATGTATGGGGGTATTAAGAATATTGAGAGGACATTTGGTTTGGGGCAGATAAAATGCTGACTTTGACATCACGTAGTGGTCTTCGATAGATAAATATACTCGTAGATATCGATACAAGTATAAAATTAGTATAGTTACTATTGTATGCTTTTCCTAATGTGTATTGGGTAAGTTTACGTTTGGCGGCCAAACTTTGGTGAATCGGTACTTGCAGTCAAAGTATTTACTTCTATTTTAAGACTCCAGCATCGTATACATACATACCAAATATACTGCACACGATTTGGTTATACTTAGCAGACCTGTTAGTGTTTCTTAAATAGGTATATATGTACAGCGTATAATACAAACCAATTTTCTGAATTTCTTAAACGCTGCCAACCTCTCTGCAAGTATATAAGCATAAGGTTTTATATATAGACGCCTATTTACAAGCCACAGTAAACTAGTTCGATATAAACCATAAAGTATGGGTTATAAACGTAGTAAAACCGAACGGGGTTCAAGTTATCGCTATGTTTTACGACGCTCTAAACTCGCGAAATGTTCAAACACAAACGGATATCATTTTCCAACTTTCTAATAGAGATTTTCAGACCTGTTTGTCATTATTGATTTCTCAGATTCATATCTAGGTATGCTAATTTATTAATGAACGGTACGAAAGAATTCCATGTTATACGTATCTCTAAAACTAATATTAACTAATCTGGAATTATTCATAAACTGACAGCTAAATTTCTTAAGTTTTTTGAGATAGATATATTCTTTGCCGAAAAAATGTAGCAAGTAGATAAATCAATATGAGTAATAAATCTGATTAATATTAAATCACTACGAAGAAAATTATATTAAATCAGATAGTAGACGAGGCCAGTTTCTTGGAGCTATGAAGCTTTATTTATTGAGACACCGCCTATCTTATACATTCGCTATACCTTAGTCACACATTGAACATTTGTTTCGTAGATACGCGAAAAAAAATCAAATTCAATCCAGGTGAAAATGCCAAATTGAAGGGACTTTTATGCTTGGGTACTACAAGCCTAGAATAGGACCCCTCTTTCCCCCAGTAAACTCTTTCTCAAGGGGACGCATATCCCATAGTGACTTAAGCTCCGGCGTTAAATAGGTGGTAAAAGTTTTTCTTGACTGATATCTATACTTCTATACTTAATATTACAAAGAACGAATCGAACGAAATAACGAATAAGCTCAAAAACTACTGGACCGATTTCAAAAATTCTTGCACCATTTGAATGCTACATTATCACTGATATATAAATCAGTGATAATGTGGCTATATTAATTACTAATTTTTGCCCGCGGCTTCGTCCGCGTGGAGCAGTTTGTATCTGTATTATTTGCAATAAGCGTATTTTAGGAAATTAACATGCTGCCCAAAGTCAATACTCGACGCGGACGAAGTCGGAGGCAGGAGCTAGTACTTTATAAGGATCCATAGCGTAGCAGTATTTTGTCTACTTCAGATAAGCGTTATTTTTAATGTTTATCACAGGTAGGAAGATAAAAATTGCGTAATCAATCAGTCTTTATGGCGCGTTTGAATAGAAATACATTTAGGGTCGTAAGGTTTTCTTTTGTTGCTCTTTGAATATAAAACAAGTTGCGATTTTGATGACGGACGGACCTGTAGGAACGGCTGGGCAATCGAAAAACCCAATTGTGGACGCCTTCACGCGAATATAAGATTTATTACGTCCGTGTGAAACGTCACTTTTGCGTGTAGCAGTCATTGTAAGAATATTACGTAGCGATTTGCGTATACAAAGTATTTTATTTCGGAATACCGACGGGGTTACACGTAACCGTCTGTTTTATTCTACACCTGCGACGAACGCTCATGTTTTTAGATCCAGCTATTTCAATAATACAAACACCCCTTTGTTTCCACGAAAAACATCAATTTCCCCGATACGTTTTCAGGAAATCGTTGTCTGAGTCATTGAAACATATCTCGAATCTGAACATGACGAATTAGGATAATCCCACTCGCTCATCTTTACGATTCTATTTGTTTCGGTTTTTGGAACAGCAGTAGCTGTAATAGAAATAACAATTTACTGCCCGGCAAATCTTTGATGTTGCTCGATCATCTTTGTTCGATGTTTTATCATGACTATAAAGATGTTAGAGATTTTTGTTTAAAGTTGTTTGAGCGCAAGATAGATAAATAAGTGTAATGACGTTGTTTCTGTAGAATTGCTACACAGTCGAATATTGTATCCGCGTGTTTATTTGCGGTATGTAGGCATTTTAAAAAGTTATGGCAGATTTTTGACAGAAAAATTGTCATTTTTATTAAAAAGAAACGTCTAATGTGTAACGAATTAAAATCGGTCAAAAAGAATAATTTTGTGTATTTACTACAATCAAAAATAACAATAATAACTATAAATGTTCCCTTCCGTGTTGTTGTAGTACCAACCATTTTGTTGCACGGATTGTTAAAACGTGTGAATTTAAAATCATTTCATACACCTTTATTAAAACCAAAAATATAGATAAAAAATAATTGTAGTGTAAATTATGATATACATACAATGACACATCCAACATACAGATTGTCCACTTATTTCTATCTTCACCAATCTCGTAAAGTTGTAGTAGAGTTTTTAAGGCTCTCGGGGTCGTGAGAGACACCAATGCGTGCAATAAAAAGCTCGAAGCCATATGTTTATATACTAATTGGACAAGTAATGATATTGACATTGTGGAAACAGCGATCGGTCCGATGGAAGAACCGATAAAAAGGGCTACGACAAAGATTGTTCGCGGACGGATCTATTTGGATAACGTAACATAGGAGCAGCGATATTGATCAGTTGTTTGTTTGTATTTCGGCATGAGGTCGCTCACCTAGTAGCTTACGCCTGGCGATGACACCAATCTAACGAGCGCTTAGCCAAAAATACATTCGTGGATGAACCGACCAGCGCGCATCGAACAATCCTAAAGTAGTGGAATATTTCACATCCGGGCTACGGGTAACATTGTATGCTACTCAAAGAGAAATATCTTCTATTTTAATAACAGTACGACACAAAACCGTTTGGCGTGGCTAAATAAAATTTACTCGAAACGATATGCAATTTGCATCGGCCAACGACAGGTTGTGGAAGTAGAGCGCCACGTGATATTAAATGTGTCACGGGAGATGAGCTTGTCTAGATTTTACACTCTATTTACGTTGTATCATGGAACATACCTATTAAACGCTTCATATCCGCTTACTTATAAAGTTAATAGGAAAATTAAGATAATGTTATTATTGTTATTATTCTCTCACGCCACATCCGTAACGTTGTTACAGACCAGACTTTTTCTTCAACGTTTATCACTCTCTTCATAAATATGAATCGCTTTCGGAAAGTTCTGAATTCCCCATCAGCCAGTATCTGACCTATTTGGCATCTGCATCTATCAACATTCGCATTGTATCGCGTTCATTCATCAGCAATTCCTTTTACATGTCTGAACCATCAAAACATGCCCTTTCCCAGTTTTAAGAGATTATTGGCGATATTCTTTTGTATAATATGTATTCCATTAAATTAATATTAAACTGTATATGTTGTCTATCGCTCTATAATCATGCTTATTGACATAAAACTTTATTAGATTAAATCTCTACAGTACAGAAAAAAATAGTTTATTTACACCAATATCTGTACCGATTTTATTCATATTTGACGGGACGTACGTCATATTATTATGTTTGACAGCAAAGCAGTTTATATGGAAAAATGAAATTGCTATTATTACTATTTTCCTCCGATTTTTCCTTATTTTATTCGCTTTTAAACCTTCCCTGAATTTCCACCATTATTTTAAAACCAAAATTAACCGAATTGGTCAAGCCGTTCTCGAGTTTTCC
>DWUN01003632.1:0-11777 GCA_018249975.1 Passova gellias
ATCTCAATCCTCAAGAATAGTGACGCATCTGCGACAGACCTCTGATAGGGCGGATACTAACGAATACTAACTGCACTTGCACCAACAAACACTAACTCGACTAATACTACTAATAGTCCCATTCCTGCAGTCCTGTTACTAACCTATGCTGACCAACTAACTCTTATTAACATCTCTTAACTGATTTCACACTAACAGTTCCATAACTACAGCCCTATTAAGGGGTCGGTTGCAGATGTCTATGGGCGGGAGCGGTCACTAGTGACTGCTACCAGCTCGTTCGCTACTCTCATAGTATAAAAAAAGGTAGTAAATAAGTTGTGAATCGATTGAAAATCGTTAATTTTTTTTAGAGGATTCAATTGTGCGATCTGTAGTTTAGGAACATATATAAGGAAGAAGGTCACGTGGAACATCGCCCGTACGCTGGACGGACCTTATTGTGAAGATTTTACAATGCATAGCGTTGTCGCGATGCCAATAACACGGGCCGGAGGGGACGCTGGATGAACGGACAGCTTCATGTTCATGACAAACACAGATAATTTATTTTAACCGGTTCTAGTTGGTGTGAAGTGAATATCTCTTATTAGTTTTAATCCAGTGTTTTTTATAAATACGTGGATTACCGCAACATGTTTTTTTATATCCATTAAGCTGACAAACAGGCATACGGTAGTTCTATGTGCTGAATATGTTGTGACAGTGAGAACGAAATGTATAGATAGACTTAGATAACGAACGATAGAGGTTAATAGACGCAGTAAGATTGCGGATTTTGGATTTGGAGTTTATCAAAATTTCTATAAGTACTTTTTTTACACAATTATGAACCACCAAGAGATGATTGTCTGTTTCCTGCTCGGGAAGCTCTTACATATTCAATGACGGTATAACTGCACTCCTTCCAGCGATTGCATATAATGGATGCTTTAAAGAATGTATTAATTGCATAGAAATACCCGTCCATTTATAACTCGATTATATTTCGAGTTGCGTGACAGATGTCCGTCGATCGTCATTTGTCACGTCTGTTTTTTATCAGACTAAAGCCATACTGCAACATGCAACTAAAACATGACCTTCATTGAGTGTATGTATGTACCTTATGATGAATAAAATAATTAGAATTTGAAAATTTGTTTGTGGCGTTTCGTTTCCTTTAAAAACTGTTATAGCGCCTTCACGCTGCGTGGTCACAGTTGAATGAGACTAATGTTGTCTATTTATAGCGTTCGTTTGTCTAGCATCAAAATGGTCACATTAAAAATATAAATTCGCTCTTGACACACTTTATCGCTTCGTCGTTCACTTGTCTATACGATGAATAACAGTAATAATAAAGCATTAATAAAAAAAATATATTTATTTTCACATAAAATATTCAAATGACAGTGTTTATAATAATTCTATTAATATGTAATATTACGTGTTTAAACAGATAGTGATTTTACGGCACTCAGTAGGTAACCTGTAATATAGATAATAAAATTATATTAATAACTGTAGAAATTATAATCGTAGTATTTTGTCCATAGGGCTAAACTAAAAATAAACGAAATGGTTATCGTACAGCGAGGACGTATGCGTGTGTAGATAAATTATTTATACTTACATATGATACTAAATGTAACCTCGTATTTTATGTTGATAAATTATTGCTGCCTTTATATTCCGTGTAAATATTTTAATATTACGATTATAGACTACAGATACGTGTAAATTGATTAGAAAGATAGTAGTTTATCAAGTGAAATAATGTAAGTTTATCAAAAAATCTAATAACTATTGACTGATTAAAGTATTTAAAATCAGCTGTGACCGAATAAATTTAATACGATATTAAAGTTTTGCCCATTACCTATTATAATTGGGTCATTTTGTAGCCGGATGTAATTTAATATTATATATTATTTTTTATTATTGGTACACTCGATTTTATAATTTTCTTGTTTATGTTATTGCTTCTATGTGAACGTCTATAATTGGCTTTTCTTAAAATTAATTAAAGAGAGTATATTGTAATAAGCTGTTGATGTTCCAATAAAAAAAAAACTCGTTTTAAAACATCCGCTTGGTATGACATTTAAGAATTGCTTTGTACTACATTAAACAACCGCTGACGGTTTGATGTGTGGTGTCGTGTGTCGCGTCGTAGTCGTGGGGCGGAGCGAGTCAGTGGGCGATCGCAACCTTGCGCGCGCGCATTGTTTGCCCGCTCCACTCGGTACACCACAGTACACTATACACAACACGCGGAAAATGTGGATGTTGACTATTGAGTTGATTGAAATGTTTACAAACTCTGGTATATCGCACCGAACGAACTCTGAAAACCTCATGAATTTATTATACCTATAGCAGGAGTCATCTTTTGCTTACGTAACCGTGTGCATTGATTTGTCAATAACATAGTCGTTTATACATTACATTTGGCCACAGAGCCGGCTGAGACTGGTCGTTTGTTAATAAAACTAATATGTAATACATATTATCATGTATTATAAGCCCACGCTTTGTCCGTCCGGGGACAGCTTATCAGAGCAATCCGCGCGGACTCAATCCCTCACTCCGCGTGACGGACCATCTAAACACCCGAAATCATGTTCCGTTATTATCACCGTAACTTTAGTACCAGTACGCTATCAGAACAACGCGTCGTATGTACCGAATTAAAAATTGTCAAATATTTTCGATGAGATCTAGCCGTGGTCCACCGTGAGCCATATATTCCAGACGAGAATCACTATGCAAGAATGTAGTAAACGATGAATAAACAGACCGGTTGTGCTATTTATTATAATTATCGAACCACAGATAGAATAGCTAATTATATATATATATATATATATATCATTGAAAACTAGATGTTATATAACATTTCGTAACATTTTTAAATGTTATGTTATATGTAAATGCCGTTTGTTAGAAACAAGTTTTAATGTTTTTCGGTTCTCACTGATTGTTTGTTCTCCGTTGTGTAGAATTTCTCTATTTATGAACAGAGTGGTGACAAATGGAGACAGCAATCACGAGTGGCTGTCGTGGCTCGTGGTTACGGGCAACTAACCTCTAGTATAATTTTAAAATTATTACTGTTAGTTCAGTTAGTAATAGGTGCTAAAATAATACTATTAGCTAGTTAGGTGAAGTTTATTAGGTTTCTGTTACCCTCACCTATGCGTTGATAGAGCACTCGGGGAGGCTTTTAGCATGTATAACTTGTTAATATGTTAATTGCTCTTATGTCGAGTGACACGCTCCCGCTTCCACTAATTGATGTGCAACAGAGATTGAAGCGAGGATACGAAGTGTAAGCTTCGATGAATATAATCGCGGGTGTTCAATATATCCGTTCAAGCGATGTTCGTATTACTTAATACTATTTACAGAACAAGGATAATAAAATCTCATTGGCCAGTAGTCTCTTATTACGTTTCTCGCGGTCGTTTAGCGACGGTACGTTAAGAACAAGTGACTCACGCTGCGATTAGATTTGTATTTAAATATGGAAAAGGCGCAGTCGAATGTTCTGGCTACAGATTTAATTGTCAAATATAATAATTTTCTCACTAAACTCTTTTCATCTCAATTATGTTTTGACTTGTATGGAATATGTAAATTCCTGTGTATATTTATATGTAAAACCCGTCGCGAAACGAATTTGCAACGCAAACAAAGTGCATAGAAAAGATATATTGCCAATGCCAATGCCAGGGCAGCGGAGTAGCGAAATGAGGTCGCGCGGGCGGGTCGCCAGGCTGAGGAGCGGCGGAGGGTCGTGTGTTCGTGCTTGGAGCGGGCGCGGCCGCCAAGTGGCCCATAGAGTATCTTAACAAAATCGCCTCTCAACTCTTCACCCTTTTTCAACCCTCGAGACCGAAGTTACAACGTCGACGGATTTCAGCGTAATCTAAAATGCGATAATGTTTTGATACTTTTAATGGTACTGCTATGGATTTACTGTGCATTACGCTAATGGGCGGAACAGACATGTTTGGTATTTCATCATTACACTTGTTCATTGTACCGTCGGCTACGCAATGATTTGTTAATAATGGAAGGTGTTACGTAAACCGATTTTCTAACGGTGATTTTCTATAAACGGCTAAGACGATGCTATTTGCCGTATAGATTGATTGCGTTGCGTAGTTATTTCCTATTCGCATATTCTCGTACTTTCTGACGCTAGTACGTGTAGGTGCATGTGCTTACGTAAACTGCGATGGTCAAGGTCAGGGTTTCCGATTCAGAATCGGTCGAAAACCGAGCAGTTCGCATTCGTTCTTCACGAACAGCCAAGTCATTTTGTCCACTGAGTAGTTTATCTTAATCTGTTACGCAAGGATTTTGCACACCGCAAATAAGGTTGCCTCGTTATATTATACTACTGTTTTTGTGAGTTTTTTCTCAAATACCTATTATCTATTGAGGTTGCTAGCGCTGTTCGTGATAATCGCAAGGTGATTGGTATAATAATAATTATTATTATATTAAGTTTTAAAATGTGAATGTAGTCACAGCCGCAAGAGCCCTTTCAATGTGACGTTGTATTAATTTAGATGGGTTATGATTTCCTCATAAATTACACGTTAATTATACACATGCGTATAAAGTACCTCTCTAACCTCGACGTTGCTATTGGCCTACTATCATTAGCCATTGTTTGATAGTTAGCCAATTGCGGTAACAATAAGGATAATGGTCTACATTCCCTGTTTGTGTTAAAACCACATCATAGAGTAGTGGAGTATTGGAATTACTAATGTTACCTTTTGTAATAATAGATTCAAAATAACCATTTGTCGGTTATTTCTATACCAATACTTCTGCTGCCATTTGAACAACATTGTTACTATATTCAATTAGCTGTGCCCGCGACTCCGTCCGCGTCATTTTGTATAATTGTAAAATAAAAGTAGCCTAAGTTAGTCATTATTATATCGGCTATCTGCCAGTGAAAGTCCCGTCAAAATTGGTTCATCCGTTCCAGAGATTAGCCGAAAAAAACAGACAGACAAAAATTGTAACAAATGTTATTTTGGTACATGTTCCGTGTAAACATACATCCGCATTGAGTAAAAAGCGGTTATTTTAATATTACACACAGACATTCCAATTTTATTTATTTGTATAGATTAATAAAAAACACTTAATAATAATTTTTCGATCGTTTGCTACCCTCTTAAATAAAAAAAATCTAAAAAAATGCTATAAATTGTCAATAATGTGATTTCAATTTATTAACTTTTAAAAAGGCTTTCCTCATTTAAGAAATAATTTCATTGTTTCCTACTTTTGAGCATTTTCTATTCTGTGCCGCTTACAGGATATGCTTTTGATCGAATAATGAACGGACGTAGCCAAGCTATACATAAACTCAACGACTTTAAGCACGTGGAATGAAACAAAAATCGGAATATAATCGATATTAAGTTATAATTAGTCTTTTGTGATATTCGTCAGTTAGATTTCAAATTCATAGATACCCATTTCAAACGGTTCCCAGCTATCATTCTTTATCTGTGTAGGCGCGATAGCCAATTATTATTATCCATTTATTAATATCTTACTGAATATATTGTAATTTATGTCGATGTTATGCACGACTGATATCCACAGATAATACGATTTCATATTATAGCGTGACATTATATTGTTTCTTTGAGCATAGCAAAAAAGTTATAATAAAAATAAAATTCGTGTTAAAATCATTGGAACACGATCTTATCTGTTACGCTTCCGTTAACGCAATGGTGTTGGTTAATTTTGTATAATTGTAATTTGTGTAATTGTATAATTGTAATTTGTATATAATTGTATAATTGTAAATTTGTATGAGGATAGGACGGATTAATTGTAGACAATTAATTGCTCATCGAAAACGCAACGTAGTCAAAGGTTTTTCCAGTCCATGATCATTTCGAATCTTTCGTACCTTTGAAATATTTTCGTCTAATTTCTACGAGCGAAGCAAAATCGAATTTGAGAAGTGGCAGACGTGTAACCCGTATAGCGGCGTCGTAGTGAGTGAATTTGTAAGGGCTGTGAACTTTTGACCTCGTTTAGTGACGCTCGTGAAGAGCGCGCGATCTCCCATTTACTGGATCGTTTGGTGTGGGCGTCGGCCGTATTTAGTTGTAATATTATGTTCTATATTTTGCTACTCTCTTACGACTTAAGTCGCCACGTGCTCCGTTTTGTCGTAGGATTCGTAACTTTGATTGTACAACTTCTTCATTGAGTTGAGAGAATTATAAGCCTCCCAAAAAAACGGTGGGGCGGATTACCTGAGTTCCGACCTTACTTTGTTATTGTCATCCATTTATTGTAATTATACGTTAATGAACTGTAGTTTTCTCGAACCTAATTTATAAACCTTGCAAATCAGGATGCTATTGCTCCTTTATATATTGAGTTCCGTCTTATAGCTTCCGTAATGTTCGAATCGTATCGTGGCTTTATCGAACGTATAACAAACAATTGTTTACAACACTCACAGTAGAATCGTTACTATTGCGGTAAACATTGAAGCATTAACATAATAGGTTCTCGTACAATTGGTACTTTTTTCCTATATTCTAGTACAATTCATTTCTTTTTATACTAAAGATTAAACTAGTCTTGACAAATAGTTGATTGGAACAATTTTAAATTTCCTAAGATATTTACTGGCGTTTAATTTATTCATCAACGATCGAACCACTCACGTCCAATTGGGTAAAAAAAAAATAATCTAAAAGTATTCTTAATAAAAGGTACATTTAAGTCAATTTAGCACGTGAACATCTTTTCGACTACTAATTACGTACCAACTCGTCGACGTCACGTTGTAGGGTACTCGTGGACTCGATTACCACGACTTCGTGCGGAACGCGGCTCCGAATATACACATACATGAACTGTTTTATAACGTGTGTATTAGAATCGACTGTATAGACTCGTTGATTGGCGAAATATTAATGTGTCGAGTGACGGTTTCCGCGCGCGCTTTTACAATGTAAACATCGTATACGAACCTATTCTCTATTCGAGGATACAAGTTGGTACACGAAGCATGCTGGCCGCTTTTCGCTGGTTAATAGTCTTGTAAGCTTGCGTGTCTGTGTATACGTATATCGAATTGTTTATGTTAAAGCTTCAATCTGCTTGCGTTGTTTACTGAACAAACGCTGTACGAAAAGATACGTTTCTATGCCAAATAAAGTTGCAATATTATTAACGCTTTCTTTCTTAACTAGAACGTTCGAGATCTCGAGAATATTCGAGAATATTCGTTCCGTTTTGTTAACTTTCAGAAAAAAATCGATAGATACCATCGTTATAAAAACGATACTATTATACCGTTCGTTTCTGAGTGTTAGCATGAAAATGTCTTAAATTTTTCTTTTTAAACAATCTTATTTTGCATTTTAAAGAATCTATAAAAAATCGTGTCACTAAAAGTCGCAGTGGTAGGCTACAAGAATAATAAAATGGTTAATTTATTTGACAATGAATGGAATTCTCTTTTTAAATGATTAGGTAGGTGTCAGTACATATTAACAGTTGATCTCAACGTTGTATTGAGTCATCATTGAGTGTTGTTTTCTTGTTACAAGGACAGATCCGTGTCACGGCCTGTGGCCCTGCATTCTATCGCATTTAAACGTAATTATATTTGAATGAAATCATTACTACTTTGTATCGATTTAATTATTAATCGATTTAAGCATTAAATAAATATATACGCTCATAAAAATGTTTAGTAAATTAAGATAGAATTATAAAATTTCTGTAATATGTCACTTCTTCAACTCCACCAATACGCCTTGGAGCAGGGTGGTGAAGAATGCTCCTGCTAATCGCGATGAAGATTCATGTTTAGCAGTGGGAGGTAAAAGTGGTCGCAGCAAATTCTTTAAACTCTTAATGTGTTCATTGAAAATTAATTACGCCGATTACTTTTAAAATCCGTAAGTACACTGGCAGTATTTTACTTCAGTAGTTCGTTCCTTTAGATTTGTTTTAACATTATTCGTTAAATGAATTTCGTTTTTAAATCTTTCTTAAATTAACATCAATCTACTTTTAAATAATGGTATACTTTTGTCGTCGTGTAAAAAGTGTCAATTTTTTGTTCCTACACTTTGTAATATCGAACGAGAAGTTGTGACATTCATTGTGTGCATTTTTAAAAGATAAATGGCGTGTTGTGAGTAATTAGGTGTCGATTAGATCGACTGGTAGAGTCCGTGTGTATTCAAGTTCTAAATATATCGCCCAGTAATGCGTTAACTTGGATTTTGTATCGCGGAAGTGTCTGCCAAGATGATGAGTAACGCGTTATTTCCCGATGTGTGTTCGTCTAGTTTTTCGGAAAACTGTTTGTCGCCGATGAGCCGATGTGATCGGCGCGCTCAGCTCTGAATCACCCGTGACGTCGCCAACTCCCGACGCCGTCGGTCAGCTATAATTAGTTCTGACGCCGCCTTATCATCTCGCGGGTCCTCAAGTAAACACTGCGCTTGCCAATATCCAATTTGGACCGTTGCCGCGACTCCAGTTCACGCGGATGCCTGCTTTTACCGATTCGATTTAAAGTCTTAATTGCTTTGTCGCCAATTCACGGCGACGTTTTGATAACTGGATATAACCCGTCACAACGTTGCACATTTCAGTGAACCAAAAAGCAATCCGTTATTCCATTTAATGAACGGTCGTTATGATATTAATGTTTTTTTGTTGAGTTACAGTCAAAGCAAAATATTTGTAGCGTATTCCTTATGTTGGAATACAAATATTATTATTTTCCTACATCGTATAGCATAAATAGCTAAGAGTTCCAATAGAGACGTCACGATGAGAGATTTATTGTGTGGTTATCGTTTATCGTTATCGCGGATCAAGATTGAGCGCATACTTGCCAGCGATAGCGGATGAACAGCGATAACATAAACGTTTCAACCGCGTCTCGCGCGGGCGCGGGCTACCATTGAAACAGAAACTCCTTTGTTTGCAACGGAGCAGCGACTGTTTCTGAGCATAGCTATCTGATTTCAAATTAGGCAATTAAATGCCCGTGTTATAATAACCGGACTGCTGATAAGCATAAATATACAAAGATGCATCTATCTATCTATATCTACCTTCTATCTATATCTATCTATACATATAATAAAATTGTAGAAGAGTTCGATTCTGTACATTCGATAAAAACTAAAAAAAAATACCCCTAGGGGTCTTCATACAAGTAGCACAAGCCAAAAAAAACTTAGAAATTATTGTCTCTCTGTCTGTCTGTTGTCCGGCTTTCACGCAAAAACTACTGGACGGATTTTGATGAAACTTTTTTTTTATTATATAGCTATTAGACCTCGGCAACATATATTTTGAAATAATCCAAATGCTGCCCAAATTCACTATTCCACGCGGACGAAGTCGCGGGCAAAAGCTAGTACCTACTATATTTTCATTGCACCCAGACACAGAACAAACAAATGAGATCGTGAAACAAATGTTTGTTCTATGGGAATCGAACACACGGCTCGGTTTTCTGACCGCCAGCCAGACAGAGGCTCGCTCGAGGCGTCGTGGAGCAGCACGTGCTCGCTTCACTTCTCAAACAGACGGACCACGGCGCTATTGGTTTGCTCTTCGCGACCTATATTCACAACACTGTACCTACTCTGGTTACAACAGCTTCGCTCAGTACTCGTTCGAACGAGTTTTCTTTCACGTTTTATACAAATATTCTCTCTCAACACCATTTCCACTCCGCCTCGAATGCGCTAGATCGGTTTGATTCGTTAAGTACTGTTATTGTTTTGCATCTGTTCAAGGGATAGATATTCCTCTATTGACAACTTTGAAACGTTATTGATCCTCTATTAATTACGTTCACACGTTTAATGCATTCAAATGATAAGGAATATTGAATAAATAAAAGTTTATTATCATTTTATTACAAACATTATACCTATATTATTAGCAAACCGGCAAACGATTACACTATTAATATTATAATCTTTTTTTATTACGACCTTATCAACGTTTGTTGATATCGTTTGTTAATACCTTATATTTTATTCTCTCTATTGATTTTTAAAATATTTGTAGATAAGAACCCCGAGGTTAGCTGGTAGAAAATGTTATTTAGCATTAAGCCCGCCTTTTGTATCACAATATATTTTTGGTCCAATAAAGAATAAATAAATAAATAAATAAATGTACTAACTAACACAAGGTTGTTTGGTTGAAGGGCTGGAATAAGCAATTGTTTGGTAACTGTGCACTCGTGTTGGTGGCAGGTGTTCTGCGACATAGTGGTGCGCGACGGCGAGATGGTGTGCGTGGAGCTGGTCGCGCGCGGGCGGGGCGGCGCCGCGCAGGCCGTCATCTTCCTCGGCTCCATCCGCTACGACGCACTCACCAGGGTGTACGATGCAAGGGTAAGTACACTAACTTATCCATCTCTCCCTACCACATCATTGATTCTGCCGTTTGAATTTTACGGTAGTTTTACGCGGTATAGCTCAATGTTAGAACATTCGAATGCATATCGAGCGGTCACCAATTCAAACCCGGGTGACCCCTTTGATTTGAAAGCCGCACTGTAAATATTGAATTAATTTATAATAGCAGAACTTATGTCATTTTGAAAAACCTAAAGAAAATCCTGTCATTTAAAAGATTCGTTTTAAGACAGCAATGCTGCTATCCAATACCTAAATAATTTATAGGAGCGATTAAAACGAATTGAAATACGATTTGTGACCACGCCTAATATGTACAGTGCATAAAAAAAGTAATTCAATTGAACAAAGCACCACCGTTTAAGGTAACAATGTGAGACGAGCGCTTGCAAATGCATTTGTTTCGAGATTGACTTCATTAGGTCTCCAGTCGCCTCGGCAATTATCTGCCGCGCCACCGTCATATGGCTTGCTGAGCTTAACGAGACCAGATGTAATTAGGAGTAAGCTTGTATTGCCCTATTTTGAAATACCGCGTGCCGATGTCTTGGTGACGCCGAGTGGAATACAAAATTAAATTATCTACACCAGGACGTTGCTTCAGTTAGAACACGTGACGATTTGACGTCTGACCTTAAATGCTAGGTTTTATTTTACCTCCGTTCTTGAATATCATAATACCTCGTCATGTTCCATCTACGTGTTTGAGTCCGTTAAGACGAATTTGGCCAATTTGGAGATCTGTGACCCATTGTACAATATAAAATGGTTCATGAAGACGATGGTACTGTCTCAAAAATATTGATATTCTATACAAATCGGCAAAGCAGTGATGAGGAATTTTTTTTTTCACAAAAAATAAATAAATTCCTAGTTGTCACGTCTTACGTATCGCGACACGTACTGAAGTGCACGGCATCTAACATTAAGTGTACATTATTTTGCCTACGAACGGGACCGCATAATGTGATGTTGTACGAAGCCAACTTCATTAGTCAAGAATCCTTTTAACTACAGCGTGAGGTTCATTAGCGGCGGCCTTCGCTGTCACACTGCGCAGTTGAAAGTTCACGTTCCTAACTACTTCCCGTTCCAATATTGGTTGTTATATTGCTTTATTCATTTGACACAGATAGATCGAATATAAATTATGTACCGTTATATTTATCCACAGTACCTGCGGTGTTTCTTGATATACTTGTACTGGTATCATCTTTCTTACATAGTATAAAACAAAGTCGCATTCTCTGTCATGTTATGTCTGTCATGTCCCCTTGTTCCCTAAAATCTTTAAAACTACGCAACGGATTTTGATGCGGTTTT
>DWUN01003633.1:0-11777 GCA_018249975.1 Passova gellias
TTAAAAAAACCGCATCAAAATCCGTTGCGTAGTTTTAAAGATTTAAGGGAACAAGGGGACATAATAACAGAGAAAGCGACTTTGTTTTATACTATATAAGATAAGAAGAAGATAAGATAGTTGCCGACAGCTCCATGCAAGCCGATGCCGATAATCCACCCATAAACTTCGTTATCGCACCTACTTATATGCATATAGTCCGAATGACAAAATTTTTCGTTTTTCCATTTACATCTCTTAACAACATGAAACTTTTTTAAATAGCTTTATTTCTTGTACGTAGCTCTTAAAAATAGTTTTAACATATTTATGAAAAAACATACTTTCGAACTCCTTTACAGTCAAAGTGTACCTACATCAACACCGTAATAGTGCTTGTTCGTCCAGGCACTTTACGCTTACTGCTGTCTCCCATAATATACAGAAATGGTTAAATGAATAATAAAAGGCGTTTAAAACAAACAGTTTTTTTATGTATCATCTTACACAAAATGCTCTTATGTTTATGCAAAGTGTTCTTCGAAGGTTTCGACGATAGTTCACGTATGCCCATAACGTGCGCCACCGAGCTGTAATTTCTATTAAAATGCCTATCTCCGAGATTTATTACCGTACCCGACAAAAATAGCGATCGTTACGGAAATCATCCACAACTCATTTTAAGAGGTTTATATTCATTCATAGCTTACGTACCGTGTACTACGTAGTTTAATTTAGTAATTCTAATAAAAATACTTTTCATACCAACATTTATTTATTTTATTTATTTATTTATAAGTACTTAACATGAAGTGATATATAAATATTTAAGTATTCGTCATTCTTGTAGAACACTTTAAAAATAGTAAGTATTACGAGTATTACAGTGCATTACCGATATTTCAAAACAAATTACTCTTTTATATTTAGTTTTTATATTAGCTCCCATCCAAAAGTATGGCTGAAATCTTTTTCACGTCCCTGTTTCTAAACATGGCTCTCTCCCGCAAGTATTGGAGATCTGAAGGATGCTCCAGAACACTACTTCAGTGAGGATTAGCGAAAGATACGGGTTAGCGATAAACGTCGGAATTTTTTAAATTGTATTAAAGGCCTTCAACGAGAGTTATCGATTGTTACTACAAATAATAATAATTGTTATTGTTATAATCAAGATAAAAGGCTAAAACTATACCTATGACAATCAAAGAACTACATCTAAAACGGTTATCATCGCTTTTAACTTTCGTATTCAAAACGAAATTATGTTAACTTATTTTAGCTTTAGCACCTTTCACGATACAGTGTCGAGCATAAAATAGTAAAGGTCGATCGATATATTAAAGAAATGTACTAAATATTTATTCTATTTCGAAAGGACTTTTAAAACACTCAAATTAAAAAAGCGAAACTTCGTTTCCTTGAAAGCTGTTTAAAAAGTTTAAAATAAGTTTTCTTATTGAGTATCCACTAGCATGTTTACAACTCTCAGTGATAGTTATTTGTATTACTGGAAAACATAGATTACAGTAATACAATTAATGCGTACGAATTGAAAATATGGCATTGGTTAACATTACAACAACAACAACATAATATCACGGCAGGTCACTAACGGGTAGGCAGAAACCACCGATTGGTTATAATTATTACTTAAATATATACGAGTATCTAAGAATTCCTTCTTCGTCGTCTAGAAAAAGATTTTAATTCAAATTTTACTGTCTTAATGCCTGCACTAACTGAGCCAAGGTACGTATTCACATTTTGGGAGCACATAATTTCGTAACATGTTGCAAGAGCTATCGACTTGCAAAGCACTGACTGAAGCTTTCCTTTGCACTGGTATAGATTATCCTTAACACGTACCTACATAATGTGTCACTCAATAATCACCTCTTACAACCATTTAGAAATAAAAGCGAGAAGTCTGCTACATCAATAATATTTTTGGTACCTAATCTCTGAAATCATTTTATAATTACATGCTCTTCAGACTATCAACTTTATAACAGCTAAATCATTTTTCATTTGATTGTGGCAATTCAGTAGCTAAATATATGGCAGTGGGAAATTTTAAGAAAATTATACGCAATGGCCAGACCCAAAATATACTGCAATGCAACTAATGAGAATCCAGTAAGAGGCAAAATTAGGTTATAAAAGATTATTATTATTATTATTGGGACACTTATGTCTGCATTAATAAGTAGATATGTATATATTACGTAAACGATAACTGGAATAGATTTTTGGCCAGAAACAAATCTATAATACATACTTATTCAATCGTTTGTAAGATGTACATAAACAGTAGCAAAAACAACAAACTAAATTATATATAAACACGTCTCTCACTAGAGCACGTCTCCGTATAAACTGAAAACTAACAATCCGTAAGTCTTAAGAAAGTTGCGCGGTTTGGTTGTACCACTCTCAGAGTTTGCCATTCCACTCGTATTGTTTAACACAACTAAGTTAAAGGATAGAGTTATTTAATTTATCACAGCTGTAATTTCTGTATAAGCAAAAGTCGAGTTTTCAACCGAGGCATAATTAATATTCGTAAGATACATAAATACTAAAATGTGTAGAAATTTTCTGCAGTAGTTATTAACTGCAAACTACTTATAGCTACCTACGTAGCTATGTTGTGGTCATTCGCCGTAAACATTTAGATTAACGTAAACATAGCAAAGTATAACATACATAGAATGTTAGCTTATATTTTTATTTGACGTTTTGAACAATTTAAAAGTTCATAATTTAAGATATATATCACCAAGAAAAACTTGGCGTAATGTTATCGGATAATAACCAGCAAGAACTATTGAGATCCGCTCTTAGTTTCGGCATAGGCAAACAATCATAAAAATTGATCACTACCCATCTGCCAGGTCAGAACCGCCAGCATCTCTCTACTTCCATCCGTAAACAAGTTCATCTTTTCACGTGATAAAGTATTTATACTACATTTATTAGGTAACTGGATAGATAAAGGATCAATATCAATATCTACCCATGTACATAGCTAAAGGATTATATATAGCGTGGAAGGGGATATTTTAAATCGTTTCGCAACGCGTAAATGTATTTCAATTACAAAGGCAGATACACAATTTTCTTTGGTATATTATATGAAATTTGTAAGAAAACCTACAACCTTTGTAAACAAAACCTACAAACTCTACAATAACAAGCCGAACGGACGCGCTCACGTCTTCTCCAGATGTTTAGCCGCCACAGAAAGCAATTTTGTTTTGTTATAACAAAAATCCCTTTTGTAAGTCTGAGACCTCTAGAACAGCAGCAGTTACGAAAGAACTGACGAAAATGGAAATTGCAAATAAACCGAATAAAATAAAACGTACCTCAATTTAATGAGGACATAGTAAAATATTTTGTACTGTTAAAATGACTGAAAACTGTAACTTTTTCATTCAATCTATAATAAGATAAGTTGCAGATGTCTATGGGCGGCAGCGGTCACTCGTGACTGCTGCCAGCTCATTCACTGCTCTCATAACATAAAGAAAAAATTAAAAAAAAATCTATAGTGCAGCACTACCGCAATTATTTAACCTTATGAAACAGCCTGTTTTTAACATTGCATAGGTTGTACTTTCAGCTTTAAATGTGCAAGTAACGAATAAAAACAAAATATTATGTACACTAGATGTTTTAATTACTTTGCAAAAACATGTCACCATTTTATTGACTAGGAACAGCAAGAATAACAATACAATTAATTTATTTATTTGTCTTTACTTACGGGACGTTGTGGTCGCTAAGCGACAAAGTCCTTAAAAAAAAATAAAAAAAAAAAATACAATTAAATAAGCGTCTATATTTCAATTTATATAATGTATTTATATGAATACGTAGATGCATTTAGGCGATATTTAACAATGATCACATATTAATTTATAGGTGTAGATTAGTTGATTTGCTTACTTTTAACTCTTAACTTAATATCTATTACAACAGTTTTCTTAAACATATCAATTAAATCATTCCTGACGTGCGATTTAATCTGTTGCAGTCTCCCCCCACCTGCACCATTTATTAGCCTCATTATTCTCTCTGTGGGACATTCAATACAAACTGAACATATGATTTTATTTTCGTCATCTACTTCTTCATAATATTCCAATTGCGTTTTCAAGTTGTAAGGAATCTCTTGTGCTAGGAAATCCAAAAATTTTGCTCTCACGGCTTCTTCTATTAATGTTTGTGGAGTCTGATCTGTCCATTCCTCGGGTGAATACTGCAGGCTGGCTGGTTTTGAGTTATTTATGAGGTATTCCTAGGAATTCAATATAACAACATATTATTATCATCGAAATAATATATTAATGTTCTTCAAATGTACCTAAACTGAATTCAAACTTCATATACACTTTAAATATGTTGTCATTGTTTTTGAAACCATCTCAGTTGTTAAATTATTATAGCTAGTTTTATGTTTATACTTTGGAGAAAATAATTCTAATACATCTTATACATACATGAAATGCAATGCAATTCTAAAAGTATATAGCCATACCTTTACATCTTTAATCCCATCACCGTTCATAGCTGAAACCAAAAATACATCCGAGAAATTACTGTAACCTTGTTGTGGTTTTTTCCAATCATACCTATCAGCGTTAGGTAAAGGATTGCCTGCAATAACACCATTTGTAAGGTTTCTTATTATTGCTAGTAACTGTTTCTTTGATTTCAATCTGTCTATCTGCAAATAGAAAAAAACACCAATTTTTAAACCATTAAATGTATACCAATTTTTATTGTATGTCTAGAGCATATTTAAATGTATTAATCAAATCAATATAAATATAAACATATAAACAAACTTTCATAAACAAATATGTAAATAATGTACCAGAGTTCGCTGACCTTGTTTATTATTAACAAACTGGGTATGTTATTTGCCATATGCAACATGTCTACAACATCTGAATGTAGGCTGTCCTTTGTCCATCGATTGGAGACATCATGGACCACTCCTATAACATTGGCGCAGCGTAAACTTTTCTCACAAGCTCCTATCATTGCATCGGGCAAGTTATACCTGAAATATAAATTAATGGATAGATACATATTAAAATACATAATCTGTGGTGATGTCAGACATTCTACATATAAGTTAAGTGTGTATGTAAGTTAGAACGTAATTGGTGTTAATCAGGTCAGTGGTCGGATTCCGGGACAAGCTATATGACCTCAGAGTATTAAGAGTACAATTTTAATCAAGAACTCTGCCTATTCCTATTGTCTATTGAAGTAACTTACTTCTTCTGCTCTTTATCTGTGACAACCCCTGGTGTATCTAAAAATATAATTTGCGTATCATTTTCGTAACAGATTGCTCTGATCATTTTCGTTGTGGTATGCACTTTATTTGAAGCAGCACATATCTGGAAAATTATTACTCGTTAATGGCTGTTTTCAGACATCGTCGTTGTATTATCATAAAGGCAGGAAATCGCATTTACCTTTCTTTCGAGTATTTTATTTATGAGTGTACTTTTTCCAGAATTTGGTGCGCCTATAATTGCAACATTCACAATTTTTCCTGCGATTTTTTTCTTTTGCTGTTGCGGCAACGATGAATAACAATAAAACTGGAAACCTTTCCAAAAACTCACTCGTAGAGTATTAGAAATCAATACCGACATTATATATACAAAACATAAATAAATAAGACAGGGATAAAACTTTTCTAACCTCTGAATAGGTGTAGCCAAGTATTTTATAGTTTTATACTTTGATTCAGCGAAGTAAACAGAACAGACATAATGGACATTCCCAGTGTTGTCAGTTGCTGATAAAAAATAAATAATATTGTGAAAAATTAATTCCAATCGAAACGAACAATGTTTATAACCTGATTAAACCATTATTTACCATTGCATTATTACGAACTTCATTACCATATAAAATTGAAGATTTTTGAAAACAATCTATAGCTTTGTCACTAACTAAAACAAACTAATGTAATGAGTAGATTGGGTAAGACAGGTTGAAAAAGAAGATAAGCCAAGTGAAAGTTGTAATTGATGGGTAGAGACTTAGTTTTAAATGATAATAGGAATTTAACGTTGTGAATAAATTAAGAGAGGCATATTTCAGGTGCTTTTTTATAAATCTACACATTATATCTCAAGTATTTATTTGATAGACATCTGTATTCTTGCAACTTCGGGCACCCCGCATTGTTCAGCACATCTGACAACACTGGTACAAACTAATGTGACCATGTTTAACAGAATAATACTAACTGGGCTATTTAAAAATTGGGAAGTAGGTAGGTATGATGTTTGTAGAACTTGAATTGACATTGGTTAGTTTAGTTTGCGTAGTCGTAGAGTCAGTAGGTAGGTGTATCATACTATCATTAATCTATTCTCAATTCTCAATGTGTGAGTGTTGAAGTAATATTGATGTGCGAGAATGATATTATATTATTGTAGTATAATTAATAGTGAACTTATATTAGTTCTAATTGCGAGTTATTATACTTTATGTTCATTGTAGTTATTTTACTTTACGGGGAATTTCAATTATTATTGATACTGTGTAATACTTAGAAGATTAAATTCTTCGGCATGATTTACTTCAGGTACATAATCAACTTTGTTTTATTTTTAATCTAAGTGATCAAATGTTTCTTACTTAACGAAGTTCAAACTGTATTTATCTTTCAGAGATGTCAGAAATAAAGTATAAAAATCAAATTTTAGCAGCTATAGACCATTTACGATCACGTAAATCCCGCCCCGACGTAAACAGGATTTGCAAGTTTATGCTTAAGTGTTACAAAGTAGCCCCTAAAGATACGAAAGCCGATCTGAGACGTTGCCTTAAAGAAAAAAGTATAGTAAAAGTTGATTATAAAGATAATGTAAGCTATAGAAACGCAGCTAAGTTTCGAAAAAAACATTCTCACAACAGTAAGTATGATGATTTTTTATAAAATGCTAGAAAATAAAAATATTTTGACTGTAACAATTAGCTTAGGGCAGATTTGTAAAATAAAAAGGTAGTAATCGTATTTAAAATAGATTTTACAGAATTTTGTCTGAAAGTTTTGGATGTTCCAAAATTTTCAGACAAAATTATTAATGCATGCATAACTATTATAAAAATTCAAACATTCTTTTTCAGAAACCTGTTTGTTTATTTGAAGTAATGCATGATAGTTGTTGATCTTGATGGTAATGAAACTAAGATGCGAGTTTATTTCATATTCTAAGCACTTCATAACAAGTTTCATAAAATGAACACTGTAATTATTTTTATTCTAGAAATGGCTTCAACAATAGGTACAAGCGAAAGAAGAATCATAACATCGGCTATAGCCACTCTTATTTATCAAGATCAGAGTTATTTAGAGAATGGTATTGCATTTGATGATCTTGTCAGGGCAGCAGCATCACAAGAGTCTAGGTATTCTAAAAAGCAACTGGAGAACATCATCAATAAGGAGTTATCATCTGGGAGTCTTGTTAAGTTACCAAATGGTACATTAGCCTTGGGGCCTGCTGATCATGATGCAGATAGCTCGGACAGCTTCCGATTTGAATATACTGATAGTAACCCGAAGGTATATTTATTAATTCAATATTGTCATTCGTATATATATTTCAGTTATTGATTGTATTCTGTTTAATGTCTATATTAAATCCAAAATGAGGAAAAATGTAAATACAATTATGTCATGATATGGAATTGACATAATAGAGAGTCCAACTTAAACCCTGCAGAGATTATTAGAAATATGAATGTAGGGAGAACTGGCTAGTTTTGTTTGGTTTCAATTCGGCAGCATGACAAAGTGCTGATTTCCTTTTTTCTTTATGACGAATATTATTTCAATAAATGAGTGGCACAAATAGTGGACTCAAAGCTATATAATTTAATACAGCAAAAGTAAGTTATTATTAATAATAACAAGAACAAAAAAAAAACCTTGAAACATGGAGACTGAAGAATTATTGGATTTATATCAATGTCTGACAATATAAATATCTGTATTATGTGAATGATTTCATTTATTAATATATTGCAGATGCCATCATCAGCTAATTCTTCATGTAGATCATCTCCGCAACGTACACGAGGAAGGCCTAAGAAGAATGCCAGTGGGTCATCAAAGAGTAGTTTGAGTAGTAAAGCAATACAGAATGCAGGAGTAAGAGTGGGAGAAAGACGAAAGATGGCTAAAAAAGTATTTGACCCTTCCGATAACAATGTGCCAAGTAAAAGAAAAAGAGGCCGACCTGTGGGGTCTCTTAATAAGAATACCATAAAAAGAAGAATGATGAAAGATCTGGAAGGAACCCCGCTATCTGAAGGCCAACTTTCTTTAGATGGAAGTTGTGATGACCTAGAACATGAAGAGCCCATTCCTCATGAGACTTCAGGGGGAGTCTGTTCAGTGTGTCTTATACAAAAGCCCAGGGGGTCAAATGACAGGCTTGTAGAATGTAGAGATTGCAATAATAAAGCTCACTTAAGCTGCCTTCAATCTGGTTCTGGCATATTGAAACCTAGACCTGATAACACATGGCAATGTCCACATTGTAAAACATGTGTTATTTGCTGTGAAACTAATGATGCTGTAAGATTTTTTAACCTACTCATATTATTGGGTTTTGCTTTACACTGACATTTGTTCCAAGAAAATCGTCATTCCATACTAGAGATTTAAAACATTGTATCGTCATCTCCAATAATGCTCTTAAATTGAAATTATTTATATATTTATGGATTACAAATTTTTTCTTTCAGGGTATATTGACAGTATGTAGTATTTGTTCAGATTCATATCATGCCTTATGTCACACGCCTCGTATACCTGAGAGACTAAAAGCGTGGGATCAGTGGGAATGTAACAATTGTCTTGAATCTCGGCCAACTGTAACAGGGTCGCCAGCAATAATTCCTAGTATCGAATACCAATCACAAGACTCTCCTATTGTTGATCCATTTCTGAAACCACATGAACTGGACAGAGCACAAACAAAGCTCTCAGATGATGTCCCAGTAGATCCAAATATACCAGATATAACTAACTGGAATACAGATGACGTTTATCAGTATTTTAAAGAACATTTTCCTGAGGCCGCACCTGTGCTGAGGGAGCAGGTAAATTATCCTTTCGAATTATAGTTCCATTTAATACTATATGAAACATATATCAAGTTAGTCATATGCGATGTGTTAAATATGACTAATAACAGACGTGGGCTAGTAAACTAAACATTTAGCGGTTATTGAATACTATGAAATGAGCATTGCACAAATGTGATTTGACTTTCTAATCCCACAGCATTGTCAGTGAAACAGTTAACTATGTTTCAGGAATTTGATGGGCAAGCACTTAGTATGGCAAGAAGGGCAGACATTGTGAGGGGTTTGGGACTACCACTTGGGCCTGCATTAGCTTTATACAGAATAGTTGTAAAACTGCAGACTAGAAAAGACGATTGGACCATGTGTTGGGGTTAATGTTTATATATTAGTTAAGGAAGCTTCTCTTAGTTGCTAATTCAGAGTTAAATATTTTTTACTTGTATAACAATAATAAGGATAGAATGTCTCATTAAATATGTATTATTTTCAGTATTCTTATATAATTTTAATGGCTTCAGTTTACTTAAACAAAATATATTTTAAAGTGTGAATCCCTACATAAATATAGGTACTTGAAAATTATATAATGTGTTATAAAACTTAAACATACTACTACAGATAAGGACAAGGAAGGTATAAAAATGGATAAAGGGTTGTACATCAAAAATGGAAATCCCACTTAGTTTACATTATGTTACAGCAATAAAAATTTAATTTTCAAATTTCTCTTTCATTTCCTGTTGTGTTGCTAATCACATGGAAAAACACATTCTATATTGCTAGAATACCAACCTTATAGTATAATAATAATCGCGAACTACTAACACAATTTTTAATTTGTGGAAACGTGAAGCATTGTTCCAGAAATAAAAAAAGGCTGGAGAACTAAGGTTTATTCCCATTCACTTCAACATAGCCTATTTAGGCCAATATCCCGCTAGCGCTTGTGGAGTGTTTACCTCTACTACGCTTGACCAGCAGCGACGCATCCCGCGCCTACTGCACGCTACGCTCGCGTCGCAACGTTCGTGCTATTGAGTCGAGAAACAGTCTCGACAAACGCTAGTGGGGCCTTAAAGCTTGATGTAAACTAAGATGAAAATTTGAAATACTATAAAATAAAAAAATCACAGATTACATTATTAGCATTTTTATAAAACTTATAATAATACCCTTTGTACATATTACACTAAATTATTAGACTAACAATAAATAAATATGTATGTGAAATTAAACGATACAAATATGTACATTTGAATGTCAGTGAAATATTCATTTTTTATGCTGCTGATCATAATGTTTCATATAAGACAAGAATATATTAAATATCATTGTTGCAAAATTTATGTAGAATACCCTATAATGTGTAGGTAAATAATAGAAATTTAAAAACTGCACTGGTGGCCAGAATAGACAATCACCCTGAAACAATATAATAATTAGTTAATAATAATATAGGAATGTTTTATTGCAATAAAAGCACACAATAAATATAATTTCATAATGAACAAGCAAGTGATGATATAATGACAGGCCTTATGGTTGGATGGTTAGAGACACTGACTCAAAAACTGGAGGTTGTGGGTTCCATTCTCACCCAGATCAAACATTTGTGTGATGAACACATTTGTTTGTTGTGTCTGGATGTAATGAAAACATCTATGTAAGTATAGTATTGTATGTATATATTATGTATGTTTATCAGCTGTCCAATTACCACAACATCCAATGGGCATTCAATTGCCTAATTTAGAATCAGATTGCTGTACGTGGAAATGTTACCAGTTAGTAAAGAAACAAGAACATTACAAATAAAAACGCTTTGATAACAAAATCTGTTGTGGTTAAACTTACTAAATATACAAATAGGAATTTTTCCCTTAACTCTTGTGTGCTTTGTTCCATTGTCTTTTTTTCCAAAAGGCCCATTACATAAAAGAAACACAGGATTGTTGCTGGTGAAGCGAATAGTTGATCACTTAAAATTTTTTTTATTACTGTTCGTATGTCAGCTAATGGCAGTAATTTATCTAAATAAACATAGTAGCAGTGGTGTAATGGTCCCATGATTGTGCCAACAAGAAACATTCTTCCTGTAATATGAAGAACAAAGTTTAATGAATATTTGCGCCACAATAAATAGATACTTCAAATAATATTTTAATACAATATTCATTAAGTACCCATTCTTTTCCAATCGTATCTGTGTAATAAAACATTGGACTGAAATTCAATTTCCTGCTGCACCATGTCACCAATTGCCATGAACCCTCCGGAAGTTACACTATTTACCAACAAAAGATGTTTTTTAAAAAAGAATTTCACTCCTCGGAAGAACGATGATTTTGATCTATTATAGCACTTTAGTGGGACAATAGCTCGTGCCACTTTTAAAGATCGAATCGCGTGCATAGCCATATCTGAAAAAATATATGCCAATCAAGGTCATCATCAACCTGGTAATCATGTGTTATTAAAATGGCTTCAATTTACAGTAAAAGTTATTTAATTAATCTGAAAATCCACTTTCAGTTAAGCAGAATCAATTTTCACTTAATCAGTGACTGATTTTGTATAAAATGTATTTTTTTATTTATGACAGTACAATGCTAAGATTTTTTGAGTCACACATCTTATTTGAAGATCGTTTGCAGAGG
>DWUN01003634.1:0-11776 GCA_018249975.1 Passova gellias
TCCCGAAATTCCCACGGGATCTAACGCTCCGCGGGTATTACCGCGAGGCACAGCTCGGCTTTGTTATAAACAAGATGAATAAAAGATAATGTTCCTGGACATTGAAAGAGAGTCACTTATAGGTCATTTCTGAGTCTGGATATCGTAGCATTCAAATGGTACTTTCAGAAGAAAGATTATGGTTATGGTATTTTTGGATTTAAAATACCTCCAGAAACCTTTGCTGTGTGCTAGGGTTTTTTCTTTAGGAAATACATAAACAAACTTTGCGGGCTGGTTTGAGAATGTCGTAATTTTTTGTAAGACAATAATTTACAAAATATAACAACAACAACAACACCAACACAATATCACGCCGGGTCCCTAACGGGGTAGGCAGAAAGCACCGAGTGCCACATATATCTGTCCTTACAAAGTATATTGTTTTTCAAACCACCATCTTTTATACACTATCTCCTAACTGATTGTTTACAAAAGTAGTTAACAGTCCTGACAAGTATGTCAAGATTTGACATATTGTTTCCGTTTAAGGTATATTATTATGGGACACCATTTTACATTATTAGTATACATGGTGTAGAAGTAATTATATATATTTTTTAAGAGTCAATAATGTACTGCAAGTAATTTTAATGTGCAATTAAATTATGAGATCTTTTCAAATGCATTTTTTATGAATATATAACTACTGACTTCTAGTTATATCAAAGACTAGCTTTTGCTCGCGACTTCGGCCGCATGGAATAGTGGCTTTGGGCAGCATTTGAATTATTACAAAATAAATTATAGCCTATATGTTGCCGAGGACTAATAGCTATGTAACAAAGTTTCATCAAAATTCGTCTAGTAGTTTTTGCAAGAAAGCCGGACAACAGACAGACAGACAAAAATTTCAAAATAAATTTTTTGGCTTATGATACTTGTATGAAGACAAATAGGGGTAATTTCTTTAGTTTTTATTCAATGTACAGATTTGAACGCTTCTACAGTTTTATTATATGTATAGATGTATAGATTAAAAGTAACTTGAAAATGCAATCCAATCAATAAGACCTAAGTTAAATTGTATATGTTAAGATTTTATTCAGAAATGTATTTGGATTGTGTTTGAATTTTTCTCCCGAGAGAAGTAATTCTTAAACATTCAAATGTGTAGACTTTAGGTTGAATAAAAATATCCAACATGCATATTGACAATTGGGTGGGCAATAAAGGTCCTATAACGCAGACCTCCAGTACGTATGGATATATTATAAATAGTGATGTTCAATTCGCACTGGAGCAGTATGGCCGACTATGCTCCAGAGCTCTGGATTGCGAATGCAACACGTGGCCAGCGGCGAAACGTTAATTCCTTCAAATCACGAATCTATTAATGAATCGCAATTCACGCTGACAATATCGGCGAAAACGAAATATTGATGTTTGGATGTATTAACCGACCAACGCGAGATGTAATGGGAACGCTAAGCTGAACAGCGCAATTGAGAAACGCGCCGATGTTATTAGCATAACATAGCACTACACGGATTAATGAGAACGAAAATTTGTGGTGAAAGTTTTAATTGAAGCAGATTTGTGTGTTCTAAAATAGAAAATATATAGTAATCAATAACAAGTCAATCACGTCAACGTAACATTGGCGGACTTTTTTTTGTGGTCGGTTTATATACACTATGCCCGATCTATATTTTGTAACATTTTCTAACAAAACTATAACTCTACCTGTATCTGGTTCCGTAGTATCCACTTTGGAGGGATTTTTGCTAATATCCTCCATCGTTAAACTGTTAATCCAACGTAAGTAACAAGAAACTGGCGCGTTTTATCACTGAACCATCTGTCACTGGTAAGAAGTCATGAAACTACACATTTCAATGTTTTAAATTACAAGACGTAATATAGTTAAGTAAGACTGTTATTGAGTAGAAGCTGCCGATAAATGATATTGAATAAACAGCCCGAATTTACTTGTAAATGTAATATTTGCGAAATAAGTTGACCAAAGCAAGACCGCTTGTTGATTTGGCTAGTGTTGCCGCTTGTAAATTTATTTCATTTGACACTGTTATTCTGCCATTTAGTATTAATCATGATATTTTTAACAAAACAAATTTTTGTTTAAAATGAAACTATTACATTTACTAGCAATTTTTCTTTGATATCTAGAGGCATTCCATTAAAATTACCTCCACTAATTTATATTTATATGCTGTTTTTATTAGTCGATGATGCCAGCAATGGATCTGCCATTAATGTCAACAAAAGTAACAAGCTGTTAAATACCTAATAGTAAATAGCCGTTTGGAATTTCCTTGGCACTACTGTTCCCATAATGATTAATAAACTGTAAATAAGCATGTTATGAAATGTGGCTGAATAATTGTCACTAAAAATACCTGACACCATGTTATATCTAACTACACGATACGAGATTTTTTACTTTCGATCCAAAGCTAACGACTAGCAATCTTCAAACTCTAAACTCATTTTCCGTTGTCCTCTACTGACAAGCTGACAACCACATTTATAAAAAGGGAACCAATTTCCTTGGGCAAAATGACTCTGGACAAAAGGTGGTTTGAACACTCAACAGTGGTGATTTTTATTGCTTTGTTAGGACACGAATAAAGCATAATAAATATAATATTAAAAGGTATTTTTAAGGGATATCCAATAATACTTTATTCTGACCGTTAATTAATTAGTTAATTATTAATTCAAATTATGTTTACGAAGAAATCCCAGCTCCAGTTAATGAATGATAGGTACTATTAGAATGAATAATTAATTGAAATTTTCAAACACTACCAATTTTTATGTCAATTAAATTAATTTATTTGCACAAATAAATTAGAAAACAAAGTTACTTAACAATTAACTTATCCTATCAATTAAAAATTAATTTAAAAAATAAACATACACTATACTAAATATAAATTAATAATATATTTTTTTACTTGTATTACATACAGCGCGAATTCGAACAATGAAAGCGAATGTGCAAACAAACGTATGATGTAAGTAACATTTCAAGGCGGAACGAAGGTTTAAAATTTAATAGCATTACATAAAATGTACATCATTCATAACAATAAATTAAGTAAATTAAATAAAAGGCCAATTGTTATAATTAACTTACAATTACAATTTCGGATTCAGGTTAAGTTTTAAATATTAAGAGAGATAACATAGAGTTATATAGAACTTGGCGAGTTATCTAGCTGCAAACGAAATTCAGTGGTTGTGTTCGTGTAAAGAAAAAAAAAAGAGTAAAATCGTACAAAACTGTGTAGCGGAGTTTTCCCCTGTCACAGTTACGTTTTTCGTAGCGGAAAAATCCGTACACGGAATAAACGACGCGAGACTTCCAGCTCGGCGTGTGTTGTAATTGTTTCGCGCGGTTTATTGTGGTTCCCGCAAAAAAATGGCGGCGAATTTTGATGCGTACGTGTGTGTACGATTTTACTTTGATTCATAAATATGCTACGTTAGATTGTACCTTCGATTGTTGAGATGGTTGGATGAGTTTTCTAATTTTGTTTACAATCGTTAAAATTGATGTTGATAGGTGGTATAAAACATTCGAGAGGCGAGCTGACTAATTGGATTCTCTGCACTTGACTAACGTAACGGGATATGCTACTGGCTAAAATGGGTTGCCATTATACTAAAATAGTACGCTTACATTTCTACCATTTTTTGATGTTTGTATAAATATAGAATCAATAAAAGATTTCCACGACATAAGGTCAAAAATGATCTTTGCTATAAAAAAAGTAATTTTGTGAAAAAAAACATTTGGCGGATGAAGTGATTAGAAAAAGTATTTAAGCACGGGTTTTGGATGAACTCGTTAACAATAGAACATATTCAGTTTTTATTTCACTGGACCAAGTTATTCGTTTTAAAATATTCACAAATTCGTGTAAGTTTTGGAGATAAATCAAAAATACTATCAAGATCTAGTTTTCGGAGCATAATATATCAAAGGGTAGGTGGGTTGTAACTCACAGGATAAATTCGCAACAAATCGCTCCTTTCCACTGCTTGTCAGATTATTTCGTGCTTAAATCGTAAATCATCTACCGCACATTTTAAAATGTTACAACATGTATGACAGTGGAATTTTTGTGTTCGGAACGAAAATATTCGAGGAGACAAGACAGGATACGGTGTCTTCGTTGCCTTTGGAGATATCTTGGAAAATATTTTCGTAAGTTTTGAACTGTACATGCTTACTTTGATAAAACAACACAAATTAGGGAAAATATTCTATGTATTTAGAACTTAAAAGAAGCGCTCTAGACTGGAATTTTGTTTATCATTTTCGTTAGTGTTTTGTTATTGGTTTGCCGTTCTTTTTTTAAAATAATTATTCAGACGCGTTTGGAAAGTTTCAAAAAACACTTGATAGATGTAAAGGTTAGAGTAAAAGAAAAAAAAAAACAAAATACTAGCGAATGTATGGAATATAAAAGATGCTTAGCTTTTAAAAATAAAATAGAATATTGTATCTGTAACATTACTATGAATATGTGAGAGAATTCTAGAAATGGTTTTGTTATCGATATCTGAAGATTTACTTTATTTTTCATTGGAATATTCTATGAATGTTACAAACTGGGTTTAATGTTTATTTAGGCTTCGTTTTCATCGAGGCAGGGCTAAACGTAACCTTTTATTGCTACGGAAATATATACCTTACCTTGTCGAGATAAAGGTGCATTTGATTGAGTAAGATTTCAATGTCTCGCTTAGCGTCGCTTCGACTGCGTCAATGAAGTTTCAGCGTAAGCGAAAGTTGCTTCTATATCTATACATATAAAACAAATTGAAGTGTCTGTTTGTGATATCAACATAACTGTGTTCTCAAGTGCTTATAGTTATTTACATGATAGTGAAACACAAACATTTTTAACACTTTTGTCTATCTACTAAAACACAAACAAACTTTTTAAATTTGTCTGTCTGTCTGTTTGTCCGGGCTAATCACGGGAACGGCTGCACCGATTTTCATGGGACGTTCACTGGAAGATAGAGGAGATTATAGGGCAGGATATTGGCTACTTTTTATCTCGAAATTTCCACGAGATCAAGTTTTACGCGGATAATAATAAGGAACACAGCTCGTCTTTACCGAATAACTATTAAAAGTTTTTTTTCATTTCAACAGTTATCTGGATGACACGTCGCTCCGTTTCGCTAACTACGTCTGCACACTGTGGCATCGGATTATCGTTGCGAATATGAAATTGAGAAGTCGACTCAACAAGTTCGAGCTGTCAATAAAATTGGGCTCCAAGAGTTTGGCGAACTTTTATACACGGCACAAGAGGAGGGTTAAGAAATTGCGTAAATCGAAAAATTATGTGGCAACCACTCCGACCACAGGTAGAGACTTTATCAAAATAATATTCTGTTTCCATAATTGTTACGTTCATATTTGTCGAACAATACTGACCGCCTGAGAAGACTGGCTGGATGTCGGCGCGGGACGTTTTTGTCAGAGGAGGAAAGAGTGGAAAAACAAGAGACGATCACTCTGGTGGAAATTTAAAAACGAATGTGACGTAATAATATACCTCAGGGGTAATTTGGATTATTTATTACTAGCTGACCTGGCAAACGTTGTTCTGCCATATAAATTATTTTTTATTGCTGCTCCTCCCCTATTCCTATTAGCGTGATGTTATATAGCGTATAGCCTTTCTCGATAAATGAGCTATCTAACACTGAAATAATTTTTCAAATCAGACCAATATTTCCTGAGATTAGCGCGTTCAAACAATCAAGCAAACTCTTCAGCTTTTTATATTAGTATAGATGTCTGGATGAGTACTGAATTTTGAGGAAAAGCCTCTAGTTTAATAGTACGTTATCACTTTTCATCATCTTTTCGTTTGCGATATAGAAACAGTATTATGGCATGCACTGCTCTGGTTTGGCCGTTGAGTGGCCTCTTGGCTTACTGGTTAATAACACTGATCGGTAAATCAGAGGTCCTGAATTCGAAACCATCAGGGATAATCATTTGTAAGACGGACACATTATTGTTTGTCTTTAGTGTAATAAAGATATTCTTTTTGACATTAAATATTTGTACCCGTATTATATGCTATGTATATTTGTATGTTTATCAGCTGCCCGGTTACTATAACATGGGCACTTAAGCCATGGAATCAGATCTATGTACATATCATCACAATCTGCTAGATAAAAAATCCTGCAAAATTCCAAACGATCTCATTTTAACAAACTCACGCGTGTTTTGGGGTTTTCAAATCGAAACAAAATTCGCTGAAAATTCAGATTTAAAATACGAGTAGACACTTAAACATGACCATGTTATTTCGCCTTACGATGTTTATGTTCAGCATTATCACAACGACACTGGAATATTTAATGATTTTTAAGCTAAGGGCTAAAGGGCTTAAGTCAGAATAAACTGACCTCGCCTGTGACCTTTAGAACCCTTTCGCCTTACCCTACTTAGGAACTTTTATCTTAAGTAATCCTAATTTGTAATATTGTAAGCTACAGAATAGAAGTCCATTTATATATATATATATATATAATCCCAGCACTTTTAACCATTAATATTTAGAAGCTTATAGGTTACTTTATATGTTTCAAGTGATCGGTTATCATAAGTCAGGCTCTTATTATTATTCATGTCAAGTTTTCGTTGGCAGATATTAAAATCCAATGATTTTATATTCTGTACCTATAAGTAATAGGGCCTCAACGCCGACCTCTTCAACCCTTTTAACTTATCCGTCTAAGCAAACTTTCATCGTGGAACCCAATAATTGGAATATTTAATTAAACAGAGATTTAACTTGCAGCTTAAAAATATTAATATAGGCAGAGTGCAGACTTCTGCCTACCTTTAAATCTGGTAGTACCTACTCATTGAAATTCCACTTGAAATTAGAAATTCAATATTAAGGGAAGATAGGTTGGTATTAACATTATTTTCACTTCAACTGTGGGTTATGGGTTCATTTCCCACACGATTTATTCTATATGTAACTTTGCATTGCTTTATTGTCAATTATTTACGACATCATATTAAAAATCTCAAAAGCAACAGTATTTCTCTACTATATAATAGATATTATTATACACATAAACCGTCCTCTTGAGTCACTCTACCTATTAGAAGAAGCCGCATCAAAATCCGTTGTGTAGTTTCAAAGATCTAAGCATACATAGAGACAGACAGCGGAAAGCGGCTTTGTTTTATACTATGTAGTGATTATATTGACATATTAGTGTTTTATCTATACATATCTACATATACGTAGTCTATACGTATCTATATATAATTTATTAGTTGTCTGGCGAACATAGTACAGGCTCTGGTTAGTTTGGGAGCAGGTGGCAGTGTGTATGGGGTACTCCCGAGATATTAAGATATTCACAGCGAAGTACTATCTATGACCCCTTTCTGATACAACTTCAGTATTATGTACATTGTTATTGATATCGTTCTGACCTTTGAGTGGTCGCAGTTAGGTCCCTAGGTATCGTGTCTTGTGTGATATTCGCCTGTTCGTAATCATATAACCTTTTGAAATAAATAACTTTAAACTAAAAAAAAAAACAAAAGTGTTTTGTTTTAATTGGTCCAATGATTTATGCGTTAAAAATCGACAGAAATGTCACAACTAATTTTGTTAGGTCTCCATAATTTGGTTTTTGCAACCATTTTACTGTTCGACACCGTTTCTAAATATGCTTTTAATACTAAGAAATTGTTAATTTCAAAACTAATTTCACTTAGATACTATCATTGGAATAAAATATTAGTACAGTACAGAGTTTTAGCTGCTAAATCTGTTCAGATTCAATATTGATTTGTTTTGTAAACATAAAGGAGTGACCTAAAATTAGGAGGCTTTTTAGTCGTACTAAAATTTAATCATTTTTATTTGACATTACCGGACACTGAAGGTCAAAGGATCCAGTCCAACGCAAACCCTTTTAGATCGTATCATAGCAAACTTTCCGAAAGTTCAGAATCCCTAAAGGAGTACAATACATGATGATTTAAGGAATACATTTTTCTCGCTACATTTTTTGTCTCAAGAAATTTTTTTTATTCGCTTGACAAATTTGACCACGCGATTCTTCGTAAGCTTCCTGGTTCCTTTATCATGTTTTTCTAATACTTGTAAACGCTATTTTGCAAAAAGCCTATATTATAGCCCACAAGGAATACGTTACTTTCCATTCACAAACTTACTTCAAAGCTAGAAGAGCCAGAGACTTTAATATATTGCTACACTAGCTTGTTCCCGCGACTTCGTCACGCCCCCACAGCAAAAAATGTAATTATTTACGACATCACATTAGAAACCTCAAAAATAATAGTATTTCTCTACTATATATTGGATGTTATTATACATATAAACATTCCTCTTGAATCACTCTACCTATTAAAAAAAACCGCATCAAAATTCGTTGCGTACTTTCAAAGATCTAAGCATACATAGTCACAGATAGCGGAAAGGGACTTTGTTTTATACTACGAGTCTGTAGTGATGTGACAGTTTGTGTTATCTTTTTTCCACACAAGTAAACCTTAAAAAAGTGTTTCGCTCGGGCACGGGTACTTAGTAATATTTATACTTATTTATTAATAGCACATCGCATAGCCTTAAGGCCATTATGACATCATATATAACCTCAAATATAACAGTACGAGATCAAGCCATCCATTATACAATCAATCCGTTGGAGATCAAAGGAGCTCTCGAAATAGCAACGCTGGATTAATCATTCCTGGTAAATCCATTGAAACAAGGTATGTTGTCATTTGCAGTAATTGCTTTCGTGAACACATTAGTACGTGGTTTGGTCTAACGTAGGTACGCCGCTAACCAAAATGCAATGACACATGATTCGTGAGCAACCAGCTAGTTGTAGTTGAATGTATTTTAACAGTTACAGCATTTATACGAAGGATTAATTTGTACCTAGCACATATCATAAATATTAATAAAACCTGTAAGCCAGTAAACAAGAAATGATTGCATGGAAAACAGAAGAAATTTACATAGGTAATACTTTTGACAAGTAAATTTCACATGATTAATATTACTGTTAATTGAATATTAGAGAGTCAAAATATATTTAACATTCGCAGCTATCTGAATATCCCATTAAGAGTTTGCCGCGACGGCATTATAAAAATAATTAACATAAATAATAAATAGCTTATCTTTACATAGTATAAAACGAAATCGCTTTCCGCTGTCTGTCCTTATATATGCTTAGATCTTGAAAACTACGCAACAGATTTTGATGCGGTTTGTTTTAATAAATAGAGTGATTCAAGAGAAAGGTTTATATGTATATTAACATCCATTATATAGTAGATAAATACTGTTATAATTTATATGGCAAAACAATGTTGGCCAGGTCAGCTAGTAGATATATAAAATATTTTCTTTAAGCAAAGTATTAAAACAGAATAAGGCGAATCCCATATTGCGGAGTCATCCACAACATCGGATTTCGGCGTCCGCGGATCAATGTTTCCCAGAAATATTAACACTAATACAAAAAAAAAAGTCGCTGGCAACCTTATCGGGTGTTACCAGCCGGTCGGATGGAGGGTCGCCCGAATAAATATGGATTAGCCGAGGGATATATGAGAATAACGCGGATGTAAGCCTACAAACGCGGATATAATGTCGGGAAATATGAGCAGGCAAGTTCAAGAGTAAGCAAATTCATTATAATAATATGTTGCCCGCAGTTTTGTACCGTTATCTAGTTATATACGATCACTTGGATATTCTAAACATATGTGTCACGTTATCGTTAGCTTTATAGCTTAACTTGTAAAACAAATGTAGTTTAAAAAGTAAAACAACACGCTTTTGTTGCAATTCACACTAAGAAATAGAAAATAATGATAAGATACATACATATTTGTCGATGAATGGCTGCCTGAGAAGACTGGCTCGATATTAGCGAGGGACGTACGTTTTTGTCTGAAGAGTAAAGAGTGTAAAAACAAGAGACGATCATTCTGGTGAAAAGTTGAAAATGAATGTGACGTAATAATAAAACTCAAGAGAAATTTAAACTATTTATCTATTTCCGACACACACACACGAATTATGTTTCACATACGACCGAAGCTAATACATGAAAGCGTGTTTTATTATGAGATTTTTAACAAGCATTTTCACATATCCTGTTTCAATATGTCCGAAAATCTTCTAGTATTCAATATGTCGCAAATCGTGGTGCAGACATGCAGATTACTCAAAGCTTTATTGTCGAAAGGAGAATTAAGACAGGTTTCGACTGAATTCGATCACAAATGACGCAACAAAGCACAAACAAATTACATAATTGTAGTGGTTACAATACAATTCGCAATTCCCACTAGAGTTTGCATAATATATGATCTGTTCGAGAATGTTCGAAGTGAATCGGTTGTCGGTAAATCGAATCACAGTAAACTAAGTCCGACAAAGATCCTATAGTATTGGCATTCATTACTCGACAATGACACATTTACAGGTTCCTTGGCGGGGCTCCAAGATCCATAAATTTCCCCAAGACCCATATATCGCAGGCCTCGATTTGCTTGCTTCGATCCCGCCTCAGCAACACATTGGGCACAAGTGGCAAAGGTTATGTCTTTGTGGATTTGTGCGAATTTCTATGCTATGTTCTCGGCTTTATTATGTCAATGTATTGAGTAATAAAATTTAATTTTAGGATTTTTTTATGTATTGATCTTTACGTGCGTTTCGGAGATTACTGACTCTACCATCAGTCAGTATCTGACATATTTAGTCAAGATAGAACAGCCTTGGTCTCTTTCGGTTCTTTTTTATTTATTTTTATTTTATTTATATACACACAGTGACGACAAAGAATTAATGGACATTGAACAGTTGTACAAGAGCGGTAAGTATTCCATGCTGAAATATCTTCCAATAGGCCCGCTAGTGGAAAAGTCTATTTTAACGATTTGCTATAATTTTATTGATATACATTTCAAGTAATATTTATAATACGATGAGTGTTATTACATGGAATTTAATTTAATTGAACGGATACGTACCAATTTTGAGATTTCCAACCGCAACGAGTAAATTCTTGGCCCAAAAGCACTCATGAGAATAGACGTAAATCATTAGCATCGTAAACGGTGTCAAATTCGGTGAAAAGCGAAACGCACGCGGTAATAAAGACATCGTTCTAAGAAACACTAATGGTCGTCGCAAAACGTAAAATTTATTGTGCTATTATTCTCCTCGAATTGTCGACTCCACTTGGATTTACCGATCTTCACAGCTGTTCTCGGTGAAAGCTGAGAGGTAAAAGAGTTCAGTCAAGTTTAATAATGAGGAAGTTAGGAAATGTCTAGCTAGCGCTGATATTGTCCCTTTGAGCGGCATTGCTGGGAACGGTTCTCGTCCAGAATTGCAGCAGGCTCCACTTCCGACGAGATTTGACGATTGTTACTTAACGATATTAATGGGGAGCGACGGGCTAGTAGAAGCGAAAGCACCTGTCAAAATTTGCCATTCTACCGATCCCGCATCAGAATCAAAATGATATCTTCACTACATAGTACAAAACAAAGTCGCTATTCTCTGTCTCTATATCCCTATGTACGCTTAAATCTTTAAAACTACGCAACGGATTTTGATGCGGTTTTTTTCCATAGATAGAGTGATTGAAGAGGAAGGTTTATATGTAAAATAACATCCATTAAATAGTGGAGAAATACTGTTATAGT
>DWUN01003635.1:0-11776 GCA_018249975.1 Passova gellias
GACGATAAATATAAAAAAATGTTGTAACCTTCTTGTCACCATTGTGATAGATATTAGACAAAAGAAAACAAAACAATAATAAGAAACTTTTATATTTATATTGGCTGAATTGTAGGTATTCTTAACACAAATACAAAATAAAAACGTCTGTGACCTCGCCGAGCCAGCTGGACGTTACTACAGATAATATAAATTACACGCGTTAAAATGTACAGACTGTAAGTGTATAATACAGTAAATAAGGCACCGATTTAACGTACAATGAGTATAATGAGTCAGTTCTTATTCAATTGGCACCTAATTTTTAGGTTATGTCCCATTTTTTTTATCAAATTTACCGCCCTGGCAAGAACGTTAAAAAGTTTTAAAGCCGCGACATAGACAATAGATTGTGCACAGATACAAAACGATTTTTTCGTGTATAAAAATTACGATAGCCGCAGTTTTTACAAGTTGATATTTTTTGCACATTTTACATCTCGAAATATTTAAAGTGATCGTAAGCATTCTTGCCCATATAAAACCCAATTATTTTTTTACTTTAGAATATACATTTTTTGCAATGAGACAAACCCACACTACGATATAATTACACGTATCAAATAATTCGGTGCCGAACTAAACTAGAATCGTAAAAGAACTTAAGGATTTACATATTATTTGTGCGCGTAGAAGAAGTATCAACATACTCTATTTACATGGAGTCTACGAATGATAGACAAGATTATATTATTGTTACACAATAATTTTGCAATATTCAATATATTTAACAATTTGAAATACGGTTAAATTTTAAATGCAATAATTAACAACATCGTCCTGTTTAATAAAATCTCATTTACCGTTACATACAACGTCGTCAAACAATACAGATTGATTATGTATACAGATATATGCACATACCGAATGCATAGGTACAGTTTGAATTATCACGTGCCACAATGTAGATTTTCAAAAGGCTATCAAGTTGTCAATACAATATGCAATGAATGGCTGTAAACTCAAACATCGGTTGTGTTTTCACCAGCTGGCTTTATATAAAGCCATTGAAATATTCTCGGCTGAACATTAACAGAATTGATAGCCTGTTGGACACCTCAAAAGAGAAAAAAATCTTTATAAACACGCTGGTACGCGAAATAAGATGGCATAGTTTACGTATAAGAGTTACTTTACATTCGCATACTTCATTAGATACGTTTCAAACTGACATTCGTAAACTGACAATTCAAATAACAATAATAAGTGAACAAGCGCACAAACAAAACAATCCGCGTAAAGCTATGTTACATCTTACATATCAATAGACGTTCGCCTTCTCGAGGAGTACCGAGGCGTCGCACATCGCCTTCGCGGTGGAACGCACCAGGAACATCAGGTGGAGCTGCTCGAACACGTTCAGCTGTACCCGCGTCCTCACCAGCCCGTGCATCACCGTCGCGCGCTCCAAGTCCAGCCACCGCTGCAGCGACAGCTCCCTCTCCTCCACCGGTACACCTTGGACCACATCTAGGGGACCCCACAGCATGAACTCCAGAACTGACTTCGCGTGGTTCAGTGAAACTGCTCTTTCCTCTTGAAGTACTTCTTTGAGCAACGGCGTAAGCTTCTCGCCGGGGAGCAGTATTTCGACTGCTTTCATGGCGCACTTGCAGAGTGACGTCAGATGCTCGTCTTCAGACGACTTGCTGCAGTTCATCTCGTCGCTCAATCTAGAAATGGAATTGGTCAAGTTTAGTAGTTTTATGGATCATGCTGCTTTCATTCATGGGAAGAACAAAAAGGGAACGTTCCCTTGCTTTATAGTATAGAACCTTAGAAATAAGATAGTTATCATCTCCATAACCTGAAAAACAAAAAAGATGTCTTGTAAACCTGAGTTTTGGTTGTCGCTGTAGCTATGTTCTTCAGAATATAATAAGACTGGTATACAAGGAAATGGCAGTTGACAATGAGTATATTCTGTCGTTTACAATTTTCTGGGTCCCTTACCCTTGTAATATGCACAATCTTCCGTAACAATTAGTTTTGGGCGCCCACAGTGAGTTGAGGCGGTCGTCCGGAGAAGGTAAACTCAGGGTACTCCCATGAGACAAAGGCTGGATATCCTTCAGCGCAATGAACGTGGTCAACGACTCCGGAATTTCTTCGACACCACGCGCCTGGAGACACTTGAGTCCGTTAATGAGTTGCAACATCATGAATATCGCTTCGTGGATTTGTTCGGACTGGACCAGCTGGTGCTCCTTCGTGCTGAGACCTTCGGCGGCGTGGAGATGCTCGCCAAACGACTGGATGGTGTCAACTTGAGCATGCGCCAATACCACGACGGTTGCTGAGGACAAAATCATAGTGATAATCAAGATAATTGTCAGACAAAGACTCAGGATATAGGTTACATGGTAAATTTCTCGAATTGTGTCTTAAAAATGCATTAAGCTGATGCAAATTCTTACTTTCATCACAAAAGTAACTTAAAAGTTACCAGAATCATGTGACGATAAATATAGAGATCCTTACCTTGCACCAAATCTTCACCTTCTTCCCCAAACTGCTGCATCGGGACTAAATCGCAGAACTCGGTAATCGCATTGAGACTGAGCGTCTGTGGCTGTACAGATTGCTGGCAGACTATCTGGGAGGCCATGTGCTCTTTATACAGCATCAGGGTCACATTGACGGGGCCTTGGTTGGAGTTCCAGACAGCTGGATAGAACACCCGCTTGCCGGCTTTGGTGAAAGTGTTTTTGGTCTGCGGCTGGATCGTGAAATCATTCCATCGAAGGTTCGTGCACGTCTTGAGACACCGTAGTGACGGTTGCATGGTAGCACTTTGTTGGACCTGAGATTTGAAAACATTGATTTTAATACATATAAGTTACAATAATAACATCGTTCAACAATCGCTCGACAACTTGGCAGATTCCTGGTACCAGCTGATAGAGAGCAATGACCAGAGGAATGTTTGGTTTGTTTGGGCATCAAACCCATAACATATGACTCTGCAGTCGGCGTCAAGTACCGCTAGACCAGTAAGCTATTTCATTAATGTAAGCAATTGGCAATATTCATTATATCAATACGTACTCCTAGAGTCAAGTGACATTAACTTCGGAACCACTGAAAACGTGCTAAAATTACAACATACACAATAATTTGATTCATATTTCAATGTGTAAATCATAATAATATCAGTAATTATATTATTTGTAATACTCTTTATGCGTTGTCGACAGATAGCGATTTTGCATGACGTTAAGAGTTTCAAAGTGAATGTGTAATAAGCTTACCTGCTCCAAGACCTGCGCGAGGGCTTCGTGGTTCGCAATGACGACTGCTCCGTAATTGTCTTCGAGGTTCTTATGCACCACGCTTCTACCCTTCCTCACTCTCAGTTTGTTCGTCGTGGTCTTCGGCGTCATTTCATTTTGGTAGTCGTCGTTGGTGGGGCTGTCCATGTTGTCGTTCGAGCTGTAGAAGCTGTACGGCGAGTATATTTCCGATTCCGTTTCGCTTCCGCAGTACGGCAAGGACGACCGAAAATTGTTGTATTTTGTGAAGTCCACGTTCTCGTCGTTCTTCCGCGCGTTCGCTCTTTCGACTGTGACCTCCCTCGGTTTTATCGCGGCGTCGCACTCTGGCGAACTGGACCGCGCGTGGTTGACATACTCGTAGTCACTGTCGCTGTTCTTGGCCGAGTCGCAGTTTTCCTCCTCGTATTTTGCGTTGTTGTAAACGTCGTCATAGCTATGTATCACCGTATCGTTGGTTGCCTGCACTAGTTCTTGCGGCCCGTCGTCGACTTCATCTTTATCGTCGTCTAATGGCGTCCTGCGCTTGAGCAGTTCCAGATGTGATTCTCGTTCACGCATGCTCGCGGTGCGCTCCGGTTTTCTTGGCGCCAGCGCTGATCTAATCTCCCCTGGAAACAACAGTGATTCGCTTTATTCGCTGACTCTATGTGACTAATCTTGTTTACGGGTTGGATTACAATTATGAGCATCTGAGTAATACAGCCGGTCATAAGTGTTCGAATAAAAGTAATAAATCACAAAACAAAAATACACAGTACCATGCAATTTGGATGTTTGAAAAAAAAAAAAATCATCTTGTTAATGCATTTGAGATGAAATATTTAATTAATATTGTCAATTACAAAAGTCACGTATAAAGTACAAATCGATGACAGCAAACGTTAAATCAATAACGTGAACACCATAAAATCTCTTGGGTTTAATAAACTCAGTATTTCCTTCCTCTACAGCGATCTATTAATAAACAAAACTTACCTAGATTTGCGTAAATATTGTCGCCTTTGTTTGGAACGGCAGCCCAGGCTTGCTGTTTCTGTTTGTTTTGCAATGCGACCGATTTAGGTGGCGGCGGTCTCGCTGGCTTCGGCACGTTCGAGCCACTTTTGTAGTCTTCACTCGAGGTTCTCGGCGGAGGGGGCGGTTTACTCACAACTTTTGGAATCTCATCCGTCGCGGCGCTGCTCCCGCTGTATATTGACGACACATCGTCGTGACTCACCCTTCGCAGACTTTCCGATATTTCACAATTCGATTTCACCACTTCAACGCTCGATCCGTTGATGTCTAGAGGATGTATGATGACGAGGCGCGGCTTGGGTTTCGGTGTGAAATCATATATTTCCTCCGTCTTGCTGGTAACTTTTGTTACGGTGGCGACGCTCAGCTCCTTTTTATCCAAGTCCTTCGATGATCCGATGCGCAATAGTTTCTTTATCGAGAATTTTAATTTACCTTTTCTCTTCTCGTCCAAGAGCAAGTTGTCATGCGAAAGCGAAATGTTTCTACGCGGCGCCGGCTCAGGTGTGTTGTCACACTTCTTTATATCCATGTCCTCGACGGTTCGTGTTTTGGGAGAGGAGGACATTACAGCTCGTTCCCGTTTTTCCAATTCTCTAACAACTGGGGAGTCGGATTTCATAAACCCGCTTGGGTTTCTTTGGTACAAGTTATTCGGATATTCTTCAGTTGGTGACAATGGCGGTGTAGGTGCTTTCCGTTTACACAAACTGTTGAGCGACGTGTCGCTATCTTCCTTCGTTAGAACCGGTTTAGCATAATATATAGAATCCGATTTTTCTTCATGCACTTCGGTTATTTCATTGTTTTTTTCTTCAATTAAATACCGTGTACTCTTTTCTTCCTCGTCCCTTCTCGTTATTTGTTGCATATGCATGACTTGGTGTGTTGATGTAACACTTTTCTTGGTTGTTTGTTTAATAACTGGTTTGGCGGGAAGTTTAGGTTTTTCAGGTACTACTGGTTTAGAAGGCATTATATCAGTGATCATACCATGCAGGAATGATGGTCGTGGATCCATTAAGGGCATTGGACTTTTGGGTAAGGCCGGGGCTTCAGTTGTTTCATCAGGATCTGCTCTACCGTCTGGTTCTCCAGCTAGCTCACGACTAGCCTCTGCAGAGAATATAGTTTCAGGTTGTTTAGATAGAATCGGTGGCATATCCATGATCGGACTTTGAAATGTTGAGTAACCGTTGCTTGCCTGTCCGTCTACTTTCCTGACTTGTCCAATTGGAGACATTTTGATATTTTTATCAGTTTCATTAAACACTTTTATCTTAACAGTTTCCTCGCATTTATGTGTCTCCGAAAAGTGGCCGCTATCGTCGTTATCAGAGTCGGTACGTCCGCTGAAACTTTCATCATCTGACGTAAATGAATTATTGGCTGTCGAGTTCAATGTACCCACAGCAGAATCAACGCTGCTATTTTCAATGTTAATTTTGCAAAATTTAAATTCCGACCGACTAAGATTAACTTTAGGTCTCTCTTGTGTCTTGATTAATGGCGATTTTCGTACTATGCCATTCTTTTTCGTTTCACTCATATCTTTTTTATCGCATTCATCTTGCATACTTTCTTTCATTTTTCCTTCTATTACTGTGGGCTTATTACAGTCGCTCTGAGTTAATTTCAAATCGCCGCCATTCGTCAATCTGTTCTGTTGTAAGGTCTCAGAAATTTCTTCTAGTAAAGACTTTTCAGTACACAATATACCTTCCGGCGGCCGCGATCCTTCTGAAGTAACTATAGTTTCAGAGTCTTTGATATACGATGAAAGAATAATGTTCGTTTTGTAATTGCTTGAAGATTCTTCGACAGGTGGATCTGATATGTGTATCACTGCGGGTTTTCGCGTGTGAGTTTTAACATTGGGACTCTTATTGTCCTGTCCGAACGGAGTAACGGACACCAATAAAGTCTTCTTTTTACCATCGGAATCAGTTTGCATTTTACCAAGAAGTAAAGAAGTATATGACTTAGTTACGGATTCTCCCAATAAGTTGGCTTTTACCGTATTAAAATCTGTGTTAGATTTCGTTATTTTATGGAGTTCCCTCTCCTCTTCTGTATCCGGAAACGTGTCGTCTTCATCGTTTTCCTCTGAGACTTCGAATTCCTCTCCATCGGACCAGTCATCACCCCCGAAACCTATGACACTGCAAACCTCTTCAGGGAAACGTACGTTGCGTTTGTTCTTTTTCTTTGTATGGATTTTAAGTATGCTCGGTGGTGTTCTCTTGAAGAATGTGCTTCTGTTTTGGAATGGCGTCGCTAAATACTTGCTGCCCTCCGTCGTCCTCTCCTGCTTGACATGCTCCTCGCGTGACTTGAAGCAGTTCGAGCAAAAATCCTTCTTCCATGCATTTTGAACAAAGTTGTGGCATACTGGGGACATTTTGCTCTTCGAGTAGCGTCTGTTGATTACATAACTGGCAGTCTGAAAAGAAGAGAAGAATACTATAAGTTTCAATTGCTACGATCACAAAGCATTAGTTACGAACTATTCTACGGAGTTATGGACTATATGGACTTCTTTATTGTACAGCATATTATATTATAAGGTTGTGAAATATATTGTAATAACGATATTAATTATGAATAAATAATTAACAATGAGACCGATGAGATTCAGGCGGTTTGTAAACATCGAGTTTGCGCGTCATTATTAACTCAGCAATACTGATATATTTCCTCACAGCATTGCAAATAGTTCGGCACCTTAATTACTATAATCGATAAATGATCACGCAATTTGTCAGAACGACGATGGATGTGCTCGTATATAACCGTGAGTCGGCGCTAAAGAAGGATCTGACGTAAATAAGAGCATTTAAGGTGTGGTTAAGTACGTTGTGAATGAACATTAAAATCATTATACGATATTGTATAGAGCAAAGAGAACATATAAATAAAATGTACTAAAGGTCTTACAGATAAGGTTCATTTCTACAAAACATAGGATCGATGAGTAGTTGACAAGAATAGTGCATAGGAAGCGAAAACAATAATAATAGATGTCATTTGTAATAACATTCAAAGGAATATATTAATAAATTTAAAGGAGATCCGTTTACGCATTTGAATAGATAACCTTCAAACTTTTCTACAATGGATTAATAGATGTATTTTTAATGGTATTTTTGCTTCCTGCTACTGCTGTGTATGCTGATTGATGGATTATTCTGGTGTTTAATATTTTTTGTGTGTTAGAATAAAGATCAAGTCAATAAATCAAAATAATTATATTTTAAATCGTTTAACAGTAGGTGTTAAACAATTTCAAATTTCGCGTGTGTTCAAAAACATTCAGAATAATAACCGGAGTCACGGTGTTGTGTTCATTTTAAATGTTTTGCGTGTGTGTAAATTTTCGTACAATAATTTAGTAATAGTAATTTCTGTTTTACTTTCATTTTATAAATTTGTGTGCCGTAAAAGGCAAAATACGGCTTGGAATAAAAATCTAGTAACATCTTTGTATGTTTGTGCATATTTGTGCACTCATATTTGTGCAAATAAACGTCTTTGTCTTAGTATTTTATGAATATCATTTATTTATGTATTTATTATATATCATGCTTTGTATGTATGTACATAACTGCTCGTCACCCCTTTCGCCAAGTCCTGGCAACAACAGCTAGGAGCCAATTAACATCATTATTGTGTATTTATAATTGTTTATATTTTCAATGAAAACATGTTTGTTGATTTATAACAATTGTATTTACAAACATTTGCCTGCCTTCATCTATGATATTACTATGTAGCTAATGTTCGCAGAGATCGATTAAAAAAAATTAAATGGCATATATCATTCTAGAACAATCTATCTCTCTATTAGCAAAAGAAATTTCAGAATCGGTTCGGTAGTTCCATATATTATCCTCACAAACAAACAGACTCTTTATGATATTAGTGTACTCGTAGATAAGATAATCAGCCAACTATCTCTTGTCAAAACAAACGCTAGGCTCGTGGAGTGGAGCGCACATCGCGAGTACTTTCTCCGCAAACGGTGGACGTACTAATCAAATATTCATACGAATAGATGCGAGGAAAACTGTTGATGGAGAAAATCTTGTTGCGTTACAGCTGTCTGGTACTGTAGCCGCTATTACCGAAGTTGCAGCTAAATTATTAGGTGTCCAGCCGGTTGTCAGATGGGGATAATCGAGAAGAAAAGCACGTAGACATTTCCGCTACGCATTCAATAAGGCAGTCGGATTTGCCGTAGGGTTTCCTTGTAAGGGATAATTTTTATAGATAATAAATGGTTAGATGACATGGTAACGTCACTTATTAAATGAAATAAATTGTGTCTCTATTGAATAAAATAAATAAGAAAGTTAATGGACCTAAAAGAAAATTGTTATAATTTTAATTAGAAGAAAATATGAAAAAATTAATTTTATTCCTAAAGACTACAAATATGGTTTATAAATCAAAAATAAATATAAACAAAAAAATATATAAACAACGTATATTACTGTAGATAAACATTACAATGTATTAATTAGTTTGTAATTTTCTTATATTAATAATATAATTTCGTATCGGAAAACGAATGAGAATTACTTCCCAGTCTGTTTCGCTGTTATTTGCGCTGTGAGCAACCTTGATCGGGTCAAATATTGCAAACGTATTCCCGTTAATAAGCCAACAATTATCGAATATAGACTCGAACAATAGATGGACTGCGAAAATACGGCAACCTTCGCATCTCGGACACGCGATCATATTTTTTATTCATCTTTGTTTAAGTATCGAAAAAGGCTTTTGATACGCCCATTGCGATTGTGTGAAACAAGAGTAATAAAACGCAATGGACGATTTTAAATTTTATTACTTTTATCGTAGAGTTCATTTTGTGTTACAATTTATTTGCGGTGTCATTACAACGAGGTTTCACGGTCGTCTATCTCGTCTATTGTTACTCAATACATTCCATCTGCCGATCTATAGATTACTATTATTTTTTTAGTTATGTCATTCTGCGTAATGGCACACTCGTACCATAGACAAATGCTACAGATAAATCAACAACTTATGATTTAGTTGAGGAAAGAAAATTAAACGATAAAAACGGTTCGTTTGCTTTATTTAAATTAACATGCGAGTGGTTGTCTAATAATATAATAGACAGTAATAATAAACTTACAAAACTCGCTCTGAGAGCCCGAAGCGATGGTTACAAATCGTTCCAAATTTAAATTAAATTTAGATGTTCTGCAGTTTTAATCTTGATCAAGTTAAACGATAAAAGTTACAATAATAGTATTATACAATCCATACTTCAGTTCTTTAAAAGAACATAATAAGGATTTCGTAAGTTATTATCAAATTTAAGGATCGTAAATATATAGTTTACGATGTTGTGCGCTCGCATTGCGTTGAAAGAGTCGATTGTATCGATCGGACAGATCGAAAGAAGGTTAATAAGCATCCAAAGTACCCATCGTTCGGTCGTACTTGTGTACTTGTGTTCATCGGATCATTTGCGTTCTCTTCCCAACGAGGTCAACGTACCAAACATTCTCGATTCACCCACATGGTAGGTGCCGATTCAATCGATGTTTTCAATAACAACAGCTTCGGCTATACTCGTATGCAAACTTAACGCTGTATTTTAAGCCACACCAAAACTCATTCCGAGGCGAAATTTAAAAATTTTCCCGCGTCAACCCATAGACAAGCATCGTGATCATCAGTTAGTTAATCTATGCACTGGGTAGCGTTAAAAAAAAAGGTACAACTATTTATGTGATGAGTGCAAATATTTAGAAATGTACCAATATAATATAGGTATATAAGTTGTCTGGTTAAGAATTAAGTTTTGGATTCATATGACTATATGTTAGTTGTATGAACAGCGCGTCAATGAAACAATAACTTCGATCGCATTGGCTACTTTCACCATAGGTCTCATTAACAGATGGTATGACACTAAGTATTGTAGTCTGCGGTATTCGGGTCGATCGACCATCTGTTGGGAACCGGAATGTGGCGGTGAAATTGAGGCGTCACGTGTGTTACCACTATTAGGACACCGGTTCCACCATCGACAAGCAAGAGACCAGAGACAATTGAGTTTATAGCCGTGAAGGCACTACATAGTATAAAACAAAAGTCGCTCTCCTCTGTTTCTCCCTATGCATGCTTAGATCTTTAAAACTACGCAACGGAATTTGATGCGATTTTTTTTAATAGATAGAGTGATTCAAGAGGATGGTTCATATAGCCATAGTTCATAATTTAAATGTACACAGCAGTTTAAATCTATATTATTTGCAATAAAAGCATCCTAGAAAATTTAAATGCTGCCTAAAGTCACTATTCCACGCGGACGAAGTCGCGGGCAAGAGATATGTAGTTACTTCATAGTTACTCATTGAGACATTAACTACCACCCTTTTTGTGGCCCATAGTTGGGCAAGGGTAACTCATGCAAATGCGGGGGATCTGTAGTATAATCCAGTGTTTGCAGTGTCTGCTCAACCTGTTTAAACTGATGTTTTTAAACCATTTTACATTTGAATTGCAATATCAACAAGCACACTCAGCTCTAAGCACTAAGGGCCTTAACAGTGTAAATCCAAATTTCTTGAATTACCATGGAATTTCGTTGCGCCCTTTGATTTGGCAAGGAAAACTATTAACGTTCCAAATTCAAATTCAAATAATTCTATTCATTATAAAAGGTAGTTAGGTTAGGTTAGGTCAGGTTACACACATACATTCAATCAAGGTCATACATGTTTCAGTCATCGTTGGGATTTGAGCGCTTTATAGTATCATATATCTTTTTTATAGTTACTACATTTATTTCTCTTTATAGCTTGATCGTTCGCTGTGAGACAAGTGTGTTTCAGCTCCGCACACGGTATTGTTGTTGCCGAAGCATGTTATTGTACAGAACATGTCGAGGACGTACGCTCGGGCATAGATTTTAAGTGGGTTATGTAAATTGCTGCATTCAGAGACAATACTGGAACCAATTTGTAGGTCGCGACATGTTTGAAAATAGAATGAAGGCACGGGTGGAGTTTGAAGAAAGTTATTGATATAAGTCGAATGAATGATGAGAGAATGACAAAGCAGATATACAATGCGAGTATTGATGGATGTAGGCGTCGAGGGAGACCTAGACTGTCTTATCTCGACCGAATAGGTCAGACACTTGTATGAAGAGAGTGATGAAAGCAGAAGCACGTCAGCTATTTTTAAATAATAACATCGTTAAAGTGAGCATGCAAGCAGTGATAGCCTAGTGGTTTGTAATTCAGCCTCCCAATCCGGGGGTCTGGGTTGCTTCCCGGCACGCACCTCGGATTTATTACGTGCGTTTTATAAGTAACATTTAACTATCACTCGCTATAACGGTGAAGGAAAACATCGTGAGGAAACCAGCACACCTTAGAGATGTTATAAATTATATAATA
>DWUN01003636.1:0-11775 GCA_018249975.1 Passova gellias
ATTAAGTTACGGCTAATAATATATAATCATAATATTTTTACTAACACCAATAAATCAATTTTTTTCACAGAGCGGCATCGTTCCGCGTGACGTAGAAGTGCGCAGCTGACTGATTGGCCGTTGAAGTAAACAAAGTCGCGGGATCTCCCGGCGTATAAGTCTCGAAAAACCGCTTGGCCTTTATACGGTTAAAATTGTGCCACATAAGCCTCTTTACTGCGGCGATAAATAGTACTTACACCTATAAAAAGTGGATTTTTTGAAATGCATATTGTAAACTAGAGTACTCCTAACACCGATCAATTAATATACTGACTGAGTTCCAGGTCATGTACAGACAAGTATTTTAGAAATCCAGTTTAATATAGATACTGATCATAATTATTTAAAAACTTACATAAATATTGCTATTTTAAAAGCCAACCGAGAATAGCACAAGCGAGCCTCGTACTGCGGCTGTTGCTTCTGTAGTCAAAAATATCTAATGAAAGCGTGCATACAAAATATTCGCTGGCTTGTTGTAATTATAACGCTAAAGCCTGAATAACATTAAAAGCAGTAAACTTGACGAGGTGTATGCAATATTACTGAATTGTCTTAGTCTGCGGCTTTGTGACGCGCGCAATTTCATAAAAGCCCTTCCCCCCCTCCCCGCCCCCCCGGGACGACACTTGTTCTTGTGGAACGCTTGTGACTGTGAGGTTACTTTTCGTGCATGTTTCAGTTTAGCTTTTATTTCAAAACAGGCTTAGAGATTACTGCAAAACGATGTTTAAATTCATTGAATTCGTACATTAAACAAATGTTTATGTATATATAGAAATATATATGTATATAATAAGTTGTGACGAGTAAGAGGCTTAGGACTATTCACGGAATACGGAGATGCCCCGAGACGGAATTATGCAGGCTTCGCGGATCGCACTGATTTGAAGTGGAAAATAATTATCTTGACTTGCCTCGGTTTCTACGAACTCATACTGATTTCAATATTGAGACGAACGTCAATCTCCCTCATAATGTTATTAGGTGCATTCATTACTTTTCAGGGCTATCAATACATTTTGTAATTTATTCATTTTCACGTAGAGCTTCAAGTGCTGTAGAAATGACATGCATACGCTTTGCTGTATCTTTATAATATGACCGCGCGCAATATGCGGTCTCTCGAGACAGTGTTGTAACTTCGAGTAAATTATGAATTTAGCGACTGTTACATTATTTTCAAATATCCACAGAATCATATTAAAGTCTACATCTGTCAAGAGCTGATTTACAATTTGAAATTTATATCGAGGAATTTTAATACGCGTCTAGGTAGCAAGCCTCTTAGTTACATCGAAATGAACAATTGCAATATTCTATATTCTCTTTACCGTCCGCCGCGAGCGTCACTCGATAGATAAAGGTGAAAAAGCCACAAATTTGCGATGAAAAGCAAATGAAACAAAACAGGGCACTCCTAAATTTTCCCGCCAAATCAAAGCAAGCTTCAGAACTGCCTCCCGGTTGTTCCCGAGTGCCGGCGATGTGAGTGAGCGCGGCGGCCGCGAGACAATTATCGGTGGCTCGCCCCGAGCCCGCCCCGAGCCCGTCTTTAAGCTCGCACATAATTCACCCGGGATCCACTCACCGTTTCTTTCTTCGCGGCGTTATCCGATTTGCACGTCTTCACAGTTCACCGAGTTTAGTGACTGGGAAGGGTTACGCGACGAGTAACGGGGCTCTCTCTTTAAACGTTTAACGTTATGCATTGATTTGATTACAATAAATGCATAAAACAGAACAAGCTCAATATTGCGAGTAGCTCGACATTACTAATGATAACTTTACGCTTTACAAATGGAGGTAACGGGAAACCAGATAATACAATATTAATAAAGGAAGTGTCCTGCTAAGTTTATAGAAGCAATTTTAAACTGCAATTATACTTTCCTCGAGTGAGGTCAAAGTCCTCAGAAGGTAAGAGTCCCTCCTCGACGTGCGGTCGCGTGGGGCTATAATTGGGAGTTCAGGGTGGGAGACATTTTTGAGTCCGTACATAATTCATCCGGAATCCACTTGCTGGTTCAGCGCTCCATTCTCTTATTCGACTTCTCGACCGTAGCATTTACCACATTATACTTTCTGATAAAAGCCTCGTGAACGGTAAGATTTCCGTCGGAATATGGCAAGAAATAAACGAGTAAGACGTATCGAACTAAACTGTTGACACAAAACGAGCGGTGCTATAGAGACATGTTGAATATCGTTTTATTTATTTTGATGACCGCGTGTCGGTATTTTTCTCACTGTAAAATACACGGCTTGCGTTCTACTATGAACTCACCCGATGGCGAGTGACGTGCAGTCTAGGACAATAAACATTGAAGAGGAAAACGCTTGCCTCGAGTGTAATGTATGGAAAAATATGCCATTCATATATTTACGTAAATATTTTATCCTTAAATTTTTTTTTGTGGCAAGTTTGTTCGCGCAAAAAGCTAATTGATTCCTCTACACGGGTCTTTCTCTACTCTGTTTTTACTAATTTAGGAGCGATTTAAGAGACTATCTACATAAAAGTATGTTTTAAATAAATCTTTTCAAAAAACTGTACCAGCTGATTTGTCGTAAAAGCGTAACGGCCCGACCTGGTGCGAATACATTTTATATCTCACTTCTTCACCGTTGTAAAACATTACTGTTATAATAGGAGTTGGAAAAAAAAAGTTAACATAGAAATAAAGAATTAAAAGTGGCGAATATAGACACAATGAATTTATTAAAAGAAAATAAAGATACCTCGTAACATTCCCTTCTCCCCGCGCGCAGAGCTACGATCTGATATTAATGAAACCTTACAGAGTCTTCGTCGAGTAATAAAGTGAGATTAGAGCCATTGTAGAGCGGCCGCGGCGTGATGTCCGCTGTACAATCACTGCTCTACATTTCATACTCCATGCTCGGAATTGGCTCGTAATAGGTATAAATACTGGAATAATCCTTTGAATTTACTACAATGTGTATGCAATGGCGCCATATTTGAAACTGTTATAAGGTTATATTCGCTTCTGTGTTGTCAGGTTTTTGCGATTCTTAAAGGTGGAAATGATCGTCGCTGCACCTATTTCAACCGTAAGATTTCAGATTTTGCGGAGCTGCCTTTTGTAGAGATCGCCCCAAACGAATCTTCCCGGAACTGATGAGACCAGTCGTCGCGCGCCTCGATCTGAATGTTACGCTCACAAAGACAATTTCAAAACCAAGGTAAAATTTATCGCAATCGTGCTATGCTACCACGAAAGTATAGTGAAATCAAAATAGGAAAGGACTATTGAAATACTTGGAACATTAATGTCCAACCTAACCATACGAGTCTGTAAGAGCATATTAAAATTAAGATAAAAGTACTGAAAATAAATAAAAATTCATTTTTCCCATGTCACTGTTGCAAACTGCTTCAAAAACGCTTAAATCCATGCAAATGCAAGTGCAAAAATGTAATAAAAGCAGCGGAACTATTGTCCGTTTCCGAAACAAATGAAAAATTCCGGTATACCGTCGCGCGAGCGAGACGGACGACGCTATCCGTCTCCGTCGCGGCTGGCTCGATGCCAGATCACACATTGGCCCATATCACCCATTACCTACCTACCATTGTCACTAATTGCTTTTATAGCTCCGTGTGACACTGTGTACACATAGATTAAAATATTCGTGCATTATTATAACGGTAGTGGAATTGAGATGAACGGGCGCAGATAGGCTTCCATTACTTGGGGCTAACGGAGCCGTGTTCCGTTTTCACGGATGAACGAGCTTCATTTACGGCATGCGATAATTTGGGCAGTGTTGCGTAAATAACTTATTGCATCAGAGAATACTTTATGCTTTGATATCAACTCGTTATACCTATTTAATTTCTCTTAAATTCTGCAATTGGCGTATAGTCTTCCCTTTCCAACCAACGCATGAGCTACCACTACTACTGTAGGTAATTAGATTTCACACATCTGTTTGTATGTATTCATATTATCTGCTACAAAAATAACATCAGAAAATTATGGTGTATTCAAAATATGGGAATCGCAAAATCGCCATTAAAATTGTATGCATGTGCAGTTCACGGCACGAATTTGAACTCGGCGACACGAACCGAGCCTCATTAGGCCATTGACATTCACCTGCCAATTTATAACCGAATAAAAACCGACAGTCGATCAATGGACTCTGCCGCTCTGTAATTAAATACAGGGTGAATGTATTATATGAATGATAAAAAGAGGAGGAAGAAAAAAAGAGGCAAAATGGAAGATGTCCTAAACTCGACCAGGCCAGCACCCAGCAGTGCCCTTATTGATCAACAAGCATATCGCGATGCAAAACGGTAGCAGCCAATGTAATTGTTAGCGTCTGCCTCTTGTTGGGGAGTAAGGTTGATACACGTCGAAATCTTATGAACTGTCGTAAGTCCCAATGTACATATATATCCGAATGATATGTTTCCTGTACCTACGTATGTACATATATATGAAGGTAATTTTATTTTATTTCTTGCTATAAGGTCTGATAATAATATTGTTTTATTTATTTTAATTATATGTAAGTGTACTACGACAAATACTCAGAAACTATACTGCAATAGAGGTTACAATGCAGTCCGGATACCGTAATCTATGATTTCTCAAACGTGGTGCCGATCACAAAGAAGATTTATGAAAGGATCCACAAAACGTATGGAGGCCAGGAGGAGTAGCGGTCCAATACTGTTCCCGTGATCCTCGCGACCGGAATTTTCAAAATCCTCGCCAGCCGCGTCTCGTTTAATAACAACCGACTCGGTATAAATTAACCAGATATGGGAAGATTGGACGGGGTTGGCACAGCATTTTATATTTTCTTTAAAATGTATAGATTTATCCATTTCATAATAATACAATGATGTCTCAGAATTAACCACAGATACGGTCAGTGCTATCGAGAAAGTCCGGATACACCACTGTCCGCGTGTGTGAGTTGTCTCAGTGTGTTACTTTCATTATTATTTATTGAATTAACCGATATCTTACCAACCTCGGCACGCCGAAGTGGCTCCAAACTCGTACTAGAAATTACATTACCTTTTTCTACCCGCAAACCCTTTACCTACGAGAAGTCGGAGGCACGTAAAGTATGTATGCGGGACGCTGGCGGCGGCCGGGATCACGCGGGGGCGCCGGGAAAGCAATAACTGTACCTGGGAGCGCGCCGGCGGAATGTTGCAAATCCCTTACAGCCGCCCGCCCGCCTGCGACCTAACTGGGTCGCTTCAACGTTTTAAAATGGTTATAGTGAATGTAAAACAAAATGCTCTTGTGTTTGGACAATTGTGTGCTAAAATATACGATACATAAAAACCATTGCGATTTGTGTTATTGCACTGCAGGGATTTCTTTTTGATATTAATGAATAAATAATTTAGGATTCCCCGCGTTCTAAGCTGTCAAGTCTCGTAAGTAGCCCGACGTACCGCTAGGAGGCAAACGGAGAGCTCACTCTTCGAGGTAAGGTTTTGCTGCGAACCTATGCCATCTTACCGAGCACGGGAATAGGCCCCGGAGCGGCATAGTGGATTGCGTTCCAAACGTCGCTCACTGGCAGGACCAGCCTTTAACCGACTGCGGGATATAATAGGTTTGCCGTTTTTTTCTTTTATATACATAAACAAACGATTATCAATGAAAAAGTATAATAGAGTACATCTAGTGCAGGGCAGATGGCAAGCGGCTCCGGCACAAAGCAAAGAGCCTATTTGAATATTTGAATATAGGCAAAGAAATATGAAAACGAGTTATGGTCCTAATACGCCGCAGTGCACGTGTTACAGCGGGCTCTGTCCTCTCAGGCTATTGCAATACATAATAAATGGGCCGTTAGTGCTATAATCCCGTGTAAGCACTGGAATATGGCAGAATGGAGACATATTATCTACTTGTCTCCACGCGAAAGGGTAATCGAGAGGCGAATACATTTTTCTGTGAAGCAGTGCGCCTACCTTACGTTTATATTGAATATTTCCAATCGTTCAATTACTGACTGCCTGAGAAAGAGAGAAGGATTCAAAAATGGATTTTTAATTTATTATTCATGACTATATATCTGGCAATGTCCGTAGTTGTTAGAAAATGTATGTTGACTTATACTCACCATTATAGACGTATGTTTAAAATAACATAATTCTTAGACTTCAACGAAATTAATAAAAACGCATGCGTACAAAGTCCAAATGTCAGAATTGAAACTTCTTTGACAAACAAAGTTTTAAATCTCGTTTATATTCATATTTCTCTAAAGCTTTGGGTTTCCGAATGAAAGCGTTTAGCGTGCGAGGTACAATACATTATTTTTCATCAAATATAAACGTCCGAGTGTCGAACATCAGATAGGAACGAAGTTGCTTATTATAAAAATATTAAATATTATTGATAATTTTACATATAATAAAATTAATTCCAAAAACAAAACTTTCCGCACCAGGCCCTATAACTCAAATGGTTTCTTAAGAAGTAAACTCCAAAAACATTTCACATGTTCGTGTCGTTTCATCCGTAAGAAATTGACCGTCATGCGCGCAAAGGAGTTTCACTTCAAAAAGCAAAAATATCCAACGTGACACGTTTACCACGGTAAGCCTCTTTATTTCCTTGACTGCAGGAAGGTATACGACCATAGTCCAGTCGCGAGGCAGGTGCGACTCTTACACTATTGAAATCGTCGGGATTATTCGCTGTTATCGTAGATATTCCCAAAGATAATTAAATTGTTACAAGTTCTGAATGTCTTTGGAACTCCGCGCCGTTTCGGCTGTATTTAATGGAGTCGAGTGTAATCGACGTCGTTAGACAGTTTCACTAGCAGGGGCGACCTGTGAACGTGAATCTTTATAAAAGATATCGACAAGTTGGATTAAGATGAAGTGATAAGAGATGTGGATAGATAACAAATTATTCATGCGAGTGACAACTTTCCAAATGTTTACCGCCATCCACGGGGTTACAGCCCCGTGATATCCAGTTCGTTAACTAGAAAAATGCTTTGATATTTGACAATCAAACTACACTGAGTGATTACACAGATCTCATGTGTTTCGCACATTCAAGTAGCTTATGAATTTCGTCAGCAACTTCATTACTTTTAAATAACCTATAATTGATAATGCTTATTACTATTAAATGGTATATGTATTCCATTAGTAGGTAAGTATCTCATCATATAGAAACACAACATCTTTCCACGATTTCTATCCACAATACAGATATTCAGACACCCGTAAGTGACGCTCGCGGGACGCGGGTACGTTGTACTTGCCGGAATAATTCCCACTATAGGAGCTAGGATCAGGAATATGCCGGATTACACGAGCACTTAACCTCCGTTTAGATGTAACGTTACTCTTACCGAACTGCGTTGTGGTACGGCTTTTATAGTTCAATTATGTGCTACATGAATTTGTTGAAATTTTTAGATTGACATGAAGGTGATAAGATATATTGAAGACTTAGTCCCCTTTTGATCAGCCATTTCAAAACGATCAGCGCATAGCAAATCCTAAATATACAGTTTATAATATTTCCATTGTCAAGTTTCGTAGCACCTGTAGTACGTAGCACCTCGTAGTGTCTCGTAGAGTCTCGTAGACCGGGGCACAGGATTAATTATAACTGCCGAGCGACACGTGAGGCGACTGCTGATGAGTGGATTTAGTGGATTTACTCGACTGCGAATTTAACTCGCTTTACTTCGAAGTTGCACCCCTTTGGAAGAAGAACCGAGCTCCCTTCAACCGACTGTGAACTTGACTTATCTAAAAATCATTATTAATCTAATATTGAGGATCTGTCAGATTTGAACAATAAATAAAATTCGTTATGTATTTTACAGGGATTTTTTGTCTTTGCTGCTAACTACAGTGATGACTGAACTGGAGCTTAGAGATTTCGCTGCAATCTTTTTTGATAAATAGACTCGGCACCTAGTCGCCCTTCGCGATACGCGGCCAATGAACCTTAACTCCAAAAAATCTAAAACAGGTAAATGGGAAGATTCTGAAAACTGCCTTTAAAAGTCACATTTAAGTAAAAGTTAGAACAATAATAAACACGCCCATTATCATAAACGCGTTTCGCTGCTGCCGGCCGCGAGGGATGCATTCTTATCGGGAGTGCATTAAGTGTCAATACTTAATGGAACTACATTTGCTGTAGAACCGTTGTATCGACAGTGTAGTCTAGTGGACAGTACGTAGTTATACGACGGCTGTGGTGTCTGTACTTTTGGGATTAATAATAGGGAAATGATTAAAGCTGTTATTGTCATCGGAACATAAATATTACAAATTTCTCTACTATATAATGGATGTTATACATACCAACCTTCCTCTTGAATCATTCTATTTGTTTAAAAAAAACCGCATCAATATCGGTTGCGTATTTATGAAGATCTAAGCATACATAGAGACAAACAGCGGAAAGCGACTTTGTTTTATACTATGTAGTGATAGAGATATTACATTAAGTTTATTATGATCAGTATTAGTTTACTTCTTGACATGTACCACCTACGATGAGAGCCAGTATATTTATATGTGTATAAAATTATGTTGATAATATACTTTTCTTGTCACATTCACGTGACATAATGTCGTGAAAACTCAATCCAATGTCCGGCAGCGTGGTCACGTGTGGCTCTACATTATTTTTAATATGAAAACAGTACAGGAAAAAATTTAACAGAGCATTTTATATTCATAACATCGGAATCTCATACGAGTACTCGATATCCTCTTGTATACAAACATTGTACAGCACCTTTATAACAAGTACAAAATAAAAAATAATAACAACTGTTCATTTTATTTATTGACATAGAAATAACAATAGAACTGAATAGTCAGTCAGTGGATAGATGACGTTGAATGTCACATCTCGGCCGAACCTCGGTTCTTTAGAACACGTTTGATAAGGAAAGGCATGTAAAATTACCGTTTAGTGGTGGCATCGGAATTCTTTGCAATGATGAAAAACCTGGAAGAATCTACAACCAATCTGATGTTCTATTAAATTATCATTTTTCTCTGTTCCGGAACTAGTAATGTGCTAGTGATGCAGACATAATAGCATTTCACTCAAATTTTAGTCCTCGCCGGCCTCTTGCTGTAGTGCTGAGAGACCCAGAATGCTGAGCCGTAGATTGTTGATAAATGTAAAATATGCATCCAAGAAACACCAGAATTGAAAATAAAAATACAAGGAAAATAAAATGTTACATAACGCAGGTAATGCTAAAATGCTATTATTACCCGACTAATCCTTCGATGTTTTGTGAATGGATAATGGGCTTTAAAGCAACAAGATAAGCATCAGAATGGTATACTATGTTACAAAAGCAGTCAGCTAAGCTTCCGACGCCTTCGTAATCGCCTTTGTACTTGTTAATGGACTGTTGCAATTAAATTTATACATTTTGTAAGTTCTTATTGACACGGAACGCGAACGACCAGGACCCGGTCATTGACCTTTGTAATACAACCATATAGCAAAGATAACAATAATTGCGAAAAAATAAAACTAGCCTGTCTGGGTCCCAATCAGGCAACTAAATGCCTGTGTTTTGGTAACCGTAAAGTTAAACTCCTGAAATTTTTCCTTTATCATCTTGGTTATTACAAAAAAATCAATGTACTTATTGATTTTTGGAAATTCAATTGATACGTGAACAAACCCGCGAACAAAGGCTAGTACGTATTAAATACAGAATTTCTGGAATTATTAAAGGAATCCACCTGGTACAGAAGTTAATCGCTGAAATCAGCCTTTCAATGATATTAGTGCACGCTCAAGTTGAATCTCGTAGTCATCTTTATAGCGGTGCAGCGGCGGCGCGGGGTGCCGGAATACAATTAAATTTCGCTTCACTCTTATTTCGGTGATTCCGTTCGGATTAAAAGCAGAATCGTCGAGAATGAACGTTAAAAAGCATTAAGATGGTAACGTTGTAGACAAAACGATGGAAACGTTTACCGCGAAAGGTCATCGACATTCAGTACTACGTGGAGCGCGGTATAACGCTGTCCAGTATTCTATCGAGGAAGCACTGCGACTGTATCTCTTGCGCCGCTGAGGAGCGTCGCTTTCAGGTTGGTGTTGGACGATTCACGGAGTTCACAACAATGAACCACAAGCGTACATCGAATGTGAACTAGATTTTCTGAATATTTACTCGAGACCGGTGTGCAGACATCTAGGCTTTTGCGCGTCGATATAAAAGTTTACAACATCACACACTTTTATAACGAAAATATTTTTGTTACTTTTCATATTAATCGATATTGTAATAAAAACTATTGAAAACGTTAACAATATTAATCTTTATTTTAAATTGTTAATCCATATGCAAGATAATCTAGCTTACGTTAGTAAATAAAAAAAAATCAAATACAAAAAAGATACAAAAGGTACACTTAGTTGCAAACTAGTTAGAAAAACTGTTGAACTTAGGCGAAGGAGGTTTTACTTTTACTTTAAAGTTCAAGTATACTCGCAATGTTCCCAGAGCAGGAGAAGGCCAAAACATAAACGGTAATAAACGACAGTTACAGTAAAACGAGAGACATTTCAAAAACACTATTTAATAAATTAATGTCCTTGTTTGAAGGATTATCTTTGCGCATAAATGTAGAGGCCGATTTTAAAACCGATTACCGAGACCGCACCGCCGCAGCCCGAGACCACCGCCGAGCGCTCGATTGAAACACTTGAAATGAATCCAGTCAAAAACTTCCAGTGAAAAATGTACAGTTCCTTACGAACATACTACTGTAACAGAATCTCTACGTAGAGCTGCAGGTGGTACCGTACTACGTCTTAGAGTTAAGTCGTGCCCATTAAAACTGGCCTCGTAGCCGAGTGGCTAGACACCCTAACTGCAAAAGAGGAGGTCGAGTGTTCGATTCCCACCCAGTACATTAGTTTGTTCCATGCCTGGGAATAATAAAAATATCAACATATATAAGTAATATATCGTATGCATATTTGTATATGTAAGAACATACGAACCATCAGCGTCCTTTCACAGACCATGAATATGGCTAAGGATTACCGGAGTGGGTTTACAACCTTTTTCTCTGGTTACTACAGAAATGGACTATACATATTACACCGGCGATGAACATTTAAAGGTAACAAACAGGTAATATTGGATCGATTAAACATAAAAAGTTACCTTCCTAAAATCACAACAATATGCAATATTGCATAAGATTTTCTTCGAGCAAGGAAATTTTATTACCTCAATAAACTCATCTTCATACAATATTGCAATATCACATTGTGGTTTAGCAATATCCCCCGAAGTACCTACTCGGGCCGTGCGATGCGAGGATGATTGATGCATCTCCGCAGATGTCGCTGCGAGACGCACTTCGGCGCAATATCCTGTCAAGTTCTATGCTTTACAATAAATTGAAATTACGTTCAAGAATAAATCTTACTCTGTTAAGCCCCGTAGCATATCCGATACCGAGAACAGAGCTCCATCCGACATCTGATATTTATCGATTGTGTAATTATGTCAGTCGTTCGAAGCGCAGATACGTCGGAGCTTTGCGATCTGCAGCCGAGACGACGGACTACAGCTTCCCAATGTTTCATTTCGGCGTTGATCAAGTCAAACTGCGTAGTATTCAAATTCAAATTCAAATTGTTTTATTCATTATAAGGTACATACATACTCTCAATGAAGGTCATATTTTAATCA
>DWUN01003637.1:0-11774 GCA_018249975.1 Passova gellias
TGAAACCAAAATTTTCAAAATCGGTTCACGCAGTTCGGAGTTATGCGGTAACAAACATAAAAAAAAAAAAAAAAAAATACAGACGAATTGAGTACCTCCTCCTTTTGGAAGTCGGTCAAAAAATAACCGATTTTTGCATATAAATCGTTTTTTTTCTAACTTTTCAAAAAGTTGTTTTTTTGTATATACTAATAACATTACCAAATCGATATTAATAAGTCCGTCCGTCTGTCTGCTACGCTTTCACGCCTAAGCCACTGGGCCGTGTTTAATGAAATTTGATACAGAGATAGGCGTGACCTTGGAAAAGGACATATGCTTGCTATTTAATAGCACGTTTCTATCTCTTATGGTTAACTACCCTTGGCCCCTAGCCATAGATATACAGTTGTATATCTTCGCAACAAGAAGAGGTTGTGGAGCTATATAGGCTCCATTTTATTTATTCATAGTAATTTACGCGGGAAAAACTTTGGGACACACTTATTCAAGTATATTTATAAATATATCTGTATCTAATGTGTTTACCGGTAATATCGAGAGTGGAGAAGTCAGTGGAAGGCGTGGTGGGGGGGCGCGGCAGGGGCGCGGCGCCCACGAGCGCGGCGCACACGGCCGCCCCGCCGCCCGCGCCGCGCGCCCCCGCGCCGCCCGCGCCGCGCCAGCGCGAAGGCATCAAACTCGCGCGCACGTTTCTTTCCGGTCTCGCTACTATTATGTACACCTGTTTAATAAGAAACAATTAGTCGATCATAGTTTCACCTCTGGACATTCAAACGATCTATCACTTTATTACTGAGTGGGGAGTACCTTCGGCGCAAAAAGGCAGGCTAAGGTGACGCTGGCGCTGAGCGAGATAGTGACGGCCATGCTAGTGACGCGCAGCGGCACGTGGCCGGCGGTGCCCAGGTACAGGGGGACGAAGGCCAGCCATATGACACACGTAGTGTACATAGTGAAACCTGAAAACGAACAAATATCTGAAAACCATCAGACGAGTGCTGTAATAGATTCAAACATCCCGTAGAGGTTCAATAGAGTTACCTATATGTTTGCTCTCATTGAATGCTTCTGGAATTTTCCTGGTGAGAACAGCGTACACGGTACATACGACGATCAGAACGACGGGGTAGAAGAAGGCGATGGTGTAGGAAGCGTCCACGTACGAGTCGCACACGAGCATGTTGTCCTCCCGCGTGGGGTAATGATGGATGGCCCGCGCCGGAGATGCTATTTGCCATACGATCACTATAACGACCTAGAAGTCGAGACAACATTTATGAAATGACGGATTTCTTCATTTAGGTATACCACTGTATCGTGCGGCCGAGGACGGAGCACCTGAACGGAGACCAGGGCGGAGCAAATGAGCAGCTGCGACTTGGGCGATATGAGCGACGGCCTGCGCGCCGAGCGCTCGCTGGCGGCGAATATCCGCGCGATCCTGTTAGTCTTCGTGAGCAGCGCCGCGTACACAACGGTGAAACAAAATCCAGTGCCGAAGCTATTGAAATAAAGGCTTGTGAAAGTACACATTTTATATTTTGTGGCATATAACATAAATGAACTATTTAAATCAAAATGTGTTAATCGTGTGCGGCGGCGCGTCGCCTGACGTTGACGGCGACGCTCGCCGGTCGCGCGACCACGGCGAGCGACCACGGCGAGCGACCACGGCGAGCGACCACGGCGAGCGACCACGGCGAGCGAGGCGGCGGACGTTGTGTTCTGAACTTATTTATGGCGCGAATATCGTATTTGGAAGTGAAATAACTATTGTAAACAACGTGTTAATGAGTATATCCGTTACTAAAAATGTTAATCTCGGGGAACGTGTCTTGCGAATATGTTAATTGTGCTAATCGACTTGTATCTCAAGATTCCGGCTCGTAATTTTAAACTGGAAAAAATAATGGACGATTCGTAGTACACGTAAGTCGTTTGAAAGTCTCTAGATTGTTATAGGCGATAGATAATTTCTCTACGAATACGCTTATACTATAAAATCACGTACAATTCATTTACACGAAACGCCAACTTCCCGATTTGCACACACGTGTCAGTGACCCCGCATAGAGTCGAGTGGACGGACGTGGCCCGCCATAGAATGTTTCACATCAAAAACACGTACGTTTTTATATGTATCTCCGCCCCAAATTCGCTACACACACACACACACACACACACACACACACACACCATACACTCCTTAAAACAAAACGATTCATTCAATGGATTTGAATTGTAAGAATTTTTAAATAATGCGAGAGAGAAAAATATCTACGTAACACGTTAGTATCAATTTTATCCTATCGCCTCAACGTACAGGTTACGGAATAGATAAGTTTATTCACATCGTTCGAGAGTTTTACGCATTATACGGTAACAATTACATTCAGGTTTTCCGAAAAGTATTCAATATTCAAGTTAGATGATTAAAACACGACCTTCATTGAGAGTATGTATGTACCTTATAATGAATAAAACAATTGGAATTTGAATTTGAATTTGAATATTGAATACGGCTATGTTACGATATATATACGTATATACAGAGTACGTACGTACCTACGTACATATGTAAAGACATGTCAAAACCGAGGTTTTCAGGAGAGAGTATTTTATGTCCAAACCGCTCTAGAACTAATTCTATTTACTATGATAATTTTTTTATGTAGAATTTTATTAGAATTGGGACTTTATGACGGTATTTACACACATAATATTTTCCTAGAAAAACTGACAGATGTTTTTCGAGGAAAAAACTGATTGACTGTTTTTACGCTGATATTAGTTTTAAAGCATGCGAGACAAGTCTAAGATACCTTTCTATACGAAAGAATGAAGAAAACTGTAACTAAAATAGAATTTAAATAAAATGTTTAATGAAAACAGAATTATATTATTATTTTTAAAAGAATTCATTAAACGGCTTAAAATCCTTATTCATTCTGTTATTCATGTTTCACAGTTTTAATTCAATTAATATTATGAATATAAAACTAAAAACACACCACTAAATCTAAACTGTATAAAAACATAAATTAGTTCACCGCGCGTTCAAGCATCTACACGTTGCGTCGGGGAACTCCCGTAAATGACGTTAGGTTAGACGCGACGGTATTTGCACCGAGTGGCGCGCATTTTTAAACATTGTTACCAAACGATAGGTGTAAGATATCCGGATATACGACACTCATTCCTTGTAATTATAATACTTGTTCTCTTATACGATTTGTATATTAAGTGAAATACATAATATTTAAGAAAAAAAATGTTATGTAGATATGAGCACACGGTCAAATCTAAAGACATATGTGCAATAAAAATAAAAAAAATCCATTTTTTACTTGTCCTTATGTACGTAGAGACCGTCGATATATATCTCGAATATTGAATGAGTAACGATAACGACGAAGAGACCGTTGAAGAGCGCAAAGTACGTCCGTGGGGCGCACGACGAGCGCGAACGTGACCAGGTAGCACATGAGGATGCCGCCCAGCAGCACGAAGGACAGCTCGCGGCCGCTGGCGCGCACCACGGGCGTGTCGCCGCGCGCCAGCCACACGCCCGCCACCGACCTGCCGGGGAGTCGCGACGAGGTCAGCCGGCTGAACGCTTCTTCGGATCGGTTATCTTTAGCGCCCGAGTCGGGCCTGGAACGGGTCATTTATAATATGACCGCATCCGACACTTCACGGATAAGTTCCGTGCTGGGTTGTAACGTTGTTATATTTGAGATTCTAAAATATTTTTAATTTGGGGTTTTTTAAAAAATCTGTCAAATATTATCGAAGCGTGACGTACGCGGTGAGCAGCATGCCGAGCGTGGAGAAGGCCATGGCGCCCGCGGCGGCGGGGTCCCCGGGCCGCAGGAACAGCTCGGGCACGCGCGCGCAGTGCGTGCGCCGCGCCGCCGGCAGCGTGCCGCGCGCGCACGCCACGCACGCCGTCTCCGACGCCGGCGAGCGGATCTGCGCTTGTCGACGCTCGATGCGAACGAATCGAGCGATTCACTCAAAAGTACTGGATTTTCGACCACACTTCGGTTAGAAGCGAATGAGTCGTTTGACGCATGGATCGTTAGCGTGTAATTCGCCGTAAACTTAGAAAGGAGAGATCGGCTCGGAGAGAAGTGGAGTGGAGTGCTCCGTTTGATATTTTCCTTACGAGAATGCAAATACCGCAGTTAGCACACGGACGATACATATAGCGCTTTACCTCGTATTGCGTACAATTGAAGCAATGCCAGCAGCAGCTCTCGCCCTCCACGTACTGCTTGGCCTGCCCCAGCTCGCACTCCGCGCTGCACACAGACTCCGGCGGCCTTCGCTCGCCCCATTTGAATTGGATTTCTGTAGGAAAAGCCTTTTTTCTAAGCATTTATTCGGTACATTCTAACATAGAAGTGTTAGGTATATATATATATTTATAAATACTTCGGGACAATCCGTAAAGGTCGACTGATCTTAAATTGTACTCTGATTGAGTTTTGAAAATTACTGTTTAAATAATTGTTCACACTAGTATTATCAGTACCTATACGATATATTACATTTATAATACAATATGCCAATTTTGAGTATTACATGTTTAGGAATGAAATGAATTGAAACAAATTAAGAATATATTTTTGTGACGTACTAACAAAAAAATTCGCATATACGAGTACATATATACATATTTTATGATTGTTTGACAAAATCACTTTATTAATTAACTACATATTTTCAGTTTAATTAAAAATCCTTTTTTTATTTTACGACGCTTACGAAGGCGGTTATTTGCTCAAATTAAGTAAAAACTTTAAAGTTGTAAATCATTAGTTATTGTCGTCCGACTTCATTTATTTGTTAATACAATTTGTAAATTTTCGGAATTCTCATATTATTTGTATTCAGATCGGATCGGAGTTTGTAATTCAGGGCGGGCATCCGTTGGAACAATTAAGATAAAAAAACTCAATACATTTGTTTCTTAATTGCTTACATTACATCGGCTTTCGGTATTAACGTTTTGCATCAAATTACCTGTTGTAAGAGAATTACCGTCGATACTCACGAATGGGATTACAATTTGCTTAAGTCCATTGTTAATTTTTATTACGTTCATACAATACGTAGCTATTATTAATACGTACGCTTAAGGAGATTAATACATATTCACGAACTTTCAATGCTAGTTCCAGACAGCCTATCCTGCAGTGTTTTCTTATAATATAACCTATATAAAATGAATTTTAAATGGCTTTAAATTGAAGGTGCAGCGAGGTGTCACCAAAATTATTGCTCTTCAGAAAAACATTATAAGGAGACCGATATAATTTAAAAACTAAGGTTTTGGAACAAAATGAACAGTTATTTAAAGACAGAATAATTTTTACAGAACAGAAGAAAATATTTTTAAATTATGTTCGAAGTAGTCAATATATTATTTAGAAGCTTATTTAAAGTTTGATTTGAGTTAATAAACCAAGAAATGTAGGAATATTTACCTCTTCCCATATACGAAGCACCTCTTAAATGGTAAAGTCCTCATTACGTTAAAGATAGGAGGCAAATGGTATTACAAATTACTCACCAGTGATATTCAGCCGGAGTTCTTCATCCAGATACTCTCCCACTTTAAGCCAGCGATACACTCCTCGAGAGATCTGCTTAAAATGCAGGATATTGTATCTGGTGGGCCCGTCGCCGTTGGAGTCAAAGTGGAACTCATCTCCGCTCAGACCTACGCAGAAACAAAAAGTCTTAACTAGCCATATCCTTTGTCCTGGATGGGAGTCGAACCCGCGACCTGCAGCATAGCAGTCAGGATCTGTAACCACCGGACTAAAAGGCCAGTTTAAATCTCACGTTTCCTTAAGACAATTGGTAAAATGAACACTTACCTGTAAAATGGACTTTCCTTAAGTATCGCAGCAAATCAGCTCCACTAGCCGGCCGCATCGCATCGCACAAGCCGCGCTTGCCCTCGCATACTGCAGCGTGCATGTCTCTGGAACCAGTTCTCGATGTTACCATGGCGACAAGAAATTAGTCAACCGGTTGATAAAGCAGTGGAAATCTGCTATGGTTGGTCTCAAATGAGCAGTCGATAATTTTTGATAAGTCTTTTGGGGATTGTATTATACTATACATGAACTTTTAGTTATGATTGTTATAGTTACAGTGTAGCTAGATCATATCCGGCCAGCATCATAACTCCAGCTGTGCTTCCGTTCGCAAGGGATCGGAAATAGAATCCCAATCCGATTTCGAAAAGTTTCCATTTGTATATTTATTTGAAATTTTCCGGTGTCCCGTTTATGGATTAGTTTGTTTTCGGAAAACGGGACAAAAACCATACATCTGAGTTATTATTTTTTATAGTTGGCTTTTCGTCACGAATTTTCGACTTCACGAAAGTTGTAAAATAAACATTTAATAAACCACTTCCAAAGAACCAGTACCAAATTTTATTCTATAGTATTAAAAAAAGGTAAATAATGCATGCCAACTACTGGAAACATTTACGAAACATCGAGATTCGTAGTCTAGCAATGACAGCTTAATCGTTCTGGGCGCCTTCGGGGGCCCAGGGGTTAACCCCTGGTGGGAACCCTTAGTTTTAAATTGTACTTGCTGTAACTGCGGACCAAACCGTCGTTAGGAAATATACACATTAGTTTACTATACACTAGTTATACAGTTTTATTGCTTATTTATCTTTGGTATGGAGATATCGCCATTTGAAAACGTTCACCTGGGATTCAAAATCACTTGCCTCACATAAGCTCAAATCAAATTTCACTCCCTCAATAACCATGCTTGGCAATAGTAAGAGCTGCCGATGATAACATGCCCATTATCGGCCTCGAATTGGCCTCTCACGGAAGTGTGGAAAGACATATTTCAAGACGCTGAAGGTGCCTCCCCTTTAAGGAACAAAACAAAACAAAACAAGAACGCACAACTTCCATCGATTTGTTCACACGTGTCGGTGCGATATGTCATAAAATATTTATTATATTCCTCTATCACAAGCGGGGCAACTCGTGTAACTCGATCTCCACAGACTACTTAAGTTCGCTATAATACATATTATATTCGAACAAGAAGTTGTACATCACCCGAATAGGTGGGTATCTATTAATTCGAATGGTGAATTAAGCCGCGGTGAATCGGTACGTACTCGTATATAACGCCGCAACATTATCACCGCAGCCTCGGAATAGATTATACTCGATTAATCTATGTCAAATTCCCAGAAAATTCATTCCGAATCGCTTACGTTTGGCTAATTTTAGGTTGGTTATTAAATTAGTTTTAAGAAATAAACCTTGTCATCGACTTTACAAGTTTTCGCACAGATCCAATGTGAGATTCGGTATTAATTTTTCTTCAGTGTAATTAATTTGAAGGGTAAAGTTTAACGTTGAGTAATATCTAACAAGAATTAAGAGTTCGAAGTATTAGAGAATAAGTGTTTCATATGATAATGACTATGAGACACATTATTATTTAATATTTTTTCTTCAACGACTAATCCTCCTATAAGCAGCGCTAAGCAACCCAGTAATCGAGAAACGCTGGATCGTTCCACTCATCCACAGCCCAGGACACTCCGGTTAGAAGTGTCTTTTGAATGAGATTTAATTGACGTTCGGAGACATGTCTAATACTGGTACATAATCCTGATATATCTCGGCTGCTCCCGCTCTGGAGGGGCGGGATGAATAAAGCTTGGTACGTGAGAATTAATGACAAGACTCTGGTGAACTACATTAGTCGTACTCCATTGTGGCGTGACTATATAATTTCTACGTAATCAAACAATTGCGTTATTAACGTATAAAAGCATTAACTCTAATATGACACTATAATATATATGATTCACCCCTAAGTGTGACATCACGTGTTAAAGCAAGTTTATTGAACTCCAAATTAGGACTTTATTCAAATTGTGATAAAGAATAAATTTGGCAGCGCCGCTATCGCGGCCTAACGCACGCGTGTACAGCTTTACAATTAATCCTTTCGCTTACCAGAACAGTTTCCCGAAACCCACTGAGGTCACACCATCTGTTTATACCAGCCAAAACTGTTTTGGGTACTATAATTGAATCAAAGTACCGTTCCGAAGTCAACCTTATTATCTCAGTACTACGGTCTATTGACATCACACTTTTTGTGCCATTAATTTTAAATTCATTTACTAAAGACAAACGCACGCTGACTGACACGCCATTCGCTCGGTTTTCAAAATGGCTCCTGAATGTATTAATTTTAAAACAATTCTACATGTACAATGGAGAGATAAAGTACGGGCGATCAGTTCAGACCTTTTTTAGAGTTTTGTGTACCCGATATAATGGTTGGGACGAACTCAATTTGTTAAGTTACACAAATATTGTTAGAACATTTTCTGTAAGGGGCCTAAAAGGCTACTTACGAAGACATAGTAGCGTTGGAATATTTGTCAAAGCAAAATGGTAGTTTCAAATAACTTACTACTTGGGGAAGGTGATAGTAAGATAATACATATAGGGTTTTTACTTATTGAAATGCCTCGGGTGAACGCTAAATAAACACAGTAGGTACTAGGCAAGCTGTACGTAGCCGCCAGTATCCACTGGCTCTCAGCGTGGACAAGGAGTATATTTAATTAATTGTCTTAATTATCATCATCAAAACCGTTTTATTAATTTACTATGTGATTTAATCAGACTGAACAGCTTTAAATAATTTATTAAATCGCAAACCTCCAGACCTTTTTAAACCCCATGCAGACTAGTAACCTCCTATAAATTATTGTGGATATTTGCGTTCGTAAATTTTTTATAAAAGCGAAAAGCTTGGGCTGTTTTAAAAACGTGTTGCCTGTGTTATTGTTTTGTTATTGTTGAACTGTTCTTTACTGCTTTCTAATATTGGGTGCTTGAAATTTTGCAATCAACACGCAAGATGGAGGGATGTCATGACGAAGAATATGATAGTTTGTCTTGCCTTGTGTCTGAAGATGACGTCAAATACACGGCGCCCTGCAGACGAAAGATAAGCAAAGTTGATTTACGAGCAAGAGAGCAAGCGAGGGAGAGATTACACTCTAGTTAAATTGGATATAAATGAATGCAAACAGATAATAAATCATTCGTTATGAGCTTACCATAACTTGAAAATACGGTTTGACATCAATGTTGCTGTTTTAATTAACATTTAACCCAACTCAACGCATCAATTGTAAATTGTAGACACCCAAATAAACAAAATCATTGCCAGCTATTTAACACCCCTATTGTTTCTTTCACTACATTGAAACAAATTACAAAGTTAGCAATGCGAAAAAGGAGAAAAAGAGAAGTAGTATATAAACAAAGAGAAGGCATATAGAACACTGTAAAGACGAATATGAAAGCAGAAGATGCGGAAATGTTTGTTAACAATGTAGACGTACACTGTAACTGTATCATAGCACCATAAAGCATCCATAATGACTTCGCGTGAAGTATACAGTGTAATAATATTGCTAAGGGTTGGACGAAACGAACAGATACCATCCACACACTACTCGTAATGCATTCTGTTGCAGGCATTAAGGCAATCCATTACGGCTGAGCTCTATCGCGTTTATCACCGACGAGTACTCTTCGATTTGCATTTCCAGCTCGCGTATAAATATTAGATCAAAACCACTATATAAATATTAAACCAGCTTTGAATTATTACCACGTTTTATTTCAGACAAAAGAAACAAAAATAGTTATTAGTGGATTGGACTACAATTCAAATAAAGGAATAATGAAAAATTACGGCGTATGTAAAAACAAAGTGTACAAGAAATAACAGGAACGCTCTGAAATTACAAAACAGTAGACATTATAAAGAATGCACAAAATAACGTAAGTGTTCATTAAACAATTACTAATTACAGTACCCTTACTTACTTACCCTCGAGAAGGGTCTGTCGCGCGGGCAAGTATGGGTTGACTGACTCTACATGCCTGTCTGTTCGTAGGTTTCTTTCTCAATGACAGGCTGAAATCTAAACCACTAGGCCGTCATAATTTTGATTCTATGAAGAAATTAAAAAAAAATAGAAAGTTGACAGTTGAAAAAAACGTTTACAGTGTAAAGACCATCACTTATGCTTTGTTTTGGATGTGTAATTAATAACTTATGGGAACATCAATGAAATTTTCGTAACTCTGTAAGTAGAGGCAATTCTAACAAGTCTGCATTTATCAAAATGCACCAATTACTCATCAGGGTAATTACTATTGACAAAATGTTTGGCCGCTTTCGCGTTTTAGAGAGAATGTTAGAAAGGGCATTCTGGTAGTTTAAATATTACAGACGGACGAGTTGGCGATGTAACCGAATCTCCACCGATTCACACAACTTCATGACATAGTAAATTAGATTTACCGCTGCCCCAGTAGCGCGGTGAAAAGTTCAGATCCAGGACGCTGAATGCTCACGGAGCCTATAGAGACATCGATCTTGACCGAAAAAGTTAAAATATATTGTTAAATGTCAAATTTAAAATGTTGCACTTTTTATCTACTCGTAGCAATAGATTTTATATTATACATTCAACATATTCAACATCGACATAAACATTAACAACATAGCTATACGTTCTATACGACGTCGTAGGTACCGGATATTTGAAAGGGCTCGCAATAGTCCCAACTCAGAGAAATAGTTAAAGCGAATAATTTCAGCGGTCGGCTTATTGTAAGCACCACAAATGGACACTAAGTGTACGAAAGGTGGTTTCGCAGTACATCGTTGATTTTATTGCACTTACCGCCTGGAGCTCCGGGGTGAGCCGGTAATGGATTGTGAATTACAGCCTTAGTGCTTATGGTCGTACTCGTATACTTGGTACACTTGATGCAAAACTTTCTACAACTATTTGATATGGATGCTAGACTTTTATGGCAAATGTATGGTTAAGGTAAGTTAAGGTATGGTTTTCATAGGATTTCCCCGTATTTGGTTAGAATCATTAGAATACATTTTCTTTTAATAATAGATAAAAATATGAGGAACCTTTTCTTTAAGCTAACTAGTAATGTTTGGATTATTGTTTAAACTTTAAGTGACGTTGAATATAAATATCTACGAACTGCAATGAGTAAGTTTTATAAGGTGAAAATTTATGATGATTATAATTTGGGGTAAGTAGGTAAAGAAGAAAAATGCTAGCTTTCTAGAAAACTGGCATTAATCTGAAACAAAGTGCAACAGTTACGGCCATTAACACTGCCCAGAGTTCCTGAAGAATGCAAGTCAGTGTTAAAATTAGCTCAAAAGTTTTAAATTCCCTGCGAACGTTAGCACTAATGGTTACAGAGTGGTAAGAACTGGATAAAAGCTGGCTCTGCGCCAGCGTAATACTTTTGGTTAGGTACTACATTTTTATCTGTTGCTACTATTGTGCCGAGATTCTTGGAAGATTTTTATCTCCTCGTTGATAATATATTGACGTCAAGCGAATAGTAAAAAAGAGTAAAAATTTGAAACTGAATTGGGAATTGAATTCAGTAGTCTCGATCTTTTTTATTCGGTTCCTCTCGTTTTATTTTATTAAATAATTGTACGACTGTTTATTGGAGCTATTTTAGATATTATATTAATACTAGCTGACCCGGCAAACGTTGTTCTGCCATATAAATTATAACTGTATTTCTCTACTATATATTATACATGTAAACCTTCCTCTTCAATCACTCTATCTATTAAAATAAACCGCATCAAAATCCGTTGCGTAGTTTTAAAGATTTAAG
>DWUN01003638.1:0-11773 GCA_018249975.1 Passova gellias
AATTATTTGTATAAAATGGAACAGTTCATCTGATTTCTTTAAATGAGCTTAGTAATAGTGATATCGCTATCGCAGCTAAGAAAAGGTCAATGGAAACGATGTCCAAGAAAATGCAGTAGTGATAATTTCCGACAAGTGCTTTTATGTGACTTTTTCCGTTTTATCACTTTTTACATTCATCCGGGTCCTCAGCGGCGAAATTACACCGCTTTGTACTGTCACCTCGACACTTGTGAAAAAGCAATGAAACTCGGACCCCGGAGGGCGGCTTTTCTCATGCTAATACGCCGCCTCTATTTCCTTTCACACTGTCAGATGGTTTTCCAACAGCTGTGAAATTGCTTTGCCAAACACCAGAACACAAACGTCTTGTTTTGTGCACGAGAAGCCACCGGAATGTGTCTCTGTTTCAAGTTTCCTTGTGCACGTACCGATTTGATAGCCACTAAAATTTTATTGCGAATAGAATGCCTAAGTATGTTATTAGAGGTAGTGAATAAAACACGAGCACACAGTCTTGTATTGACTTTTCACTTGGTCGAGCGTTTGTGGCTCCATGCCTTTTAACATTTATCGTTTTAAGGTTCCATTACCATTGTCTTAAGTATCTGGTTCAATTAAAATTGTTTGTTACGTACGTTATATCGCCTTCTCTGCATGCACTTGTTGAGATCGTTAGTGATGTTCATACATTCACATTAATACGGCTGGACAAACAGGCAGCAGGTGATAAATGGTCACCGTCGTCTATAAACGCGTGCAACATAAGCGGAGTTGTCAATGGGTTGCTTGGTATTATGCTAGCAACAAGTGATAGGTTACGAAATTTTAACGATGACAATTTTTGTTGCAGGTGAAGTGGTTTGAGCAACAGCGAGAAAAGCGAAGAGTAAAGCGTGACTACAATCCCAACGATGGCGGTCTATGGTCTCAGTTGTCGCGGCGACCGGCCTCGGCTCACAGGACGCGACATCGTGCTATATCAACATCGCCATTTTTCTCCGATCCGCTGTTTAAGGAACAGTGGTATTTGGTAAGTGATTATTGAACGGGCGTAATAATAATAATAATAATTATAACCAGTCTCTATTATCCCTGCTAAATTGTTCGTTTTTTCTCCCCATAACATTGTTATTAAACCTATGACAGTCGAACTGTGCTCATATTCTTTTTATATGTAGGTATATGTATTACCACATATTACATATTCGTATATAATGATGATATAGCATTTTACATATTACATGTCTAATAAAACATACAATATATAAACTTCAATAATATAATAACAGCACATATTAAATTCACATTTCTTTTTTGATGTTACAAGATCCATTCTAAATTGTTTCAGCTCAGGATGTTTTACTTTTATTGTTCCAGTTATTACAAAACTCATTCATTTAGTTACACTGTAATCATGCCTTGAAATGAAAGTAAAAGTATTTTTCTTTAACAGAATGGAGGGGCAAAGGATGGTTTAGACATGAATGTATTCCCAGCTTGGCAGAAGGGTTACACGGGAAAAGGAGTTGTGGTTTCTATTCTGGATGATGGTATTCAAACTAACCATCCTGACCTCGCCCAAAATTATGTAAGTGTAACGTTCTATTTACGAGTTCTTTATGTTGAAAACAAAATTGATTATTCCATGTTAGGATGTTTGGAATTCGAGGTTGTGGCGATGAATTGTAATTAGACTAAATCTGCTATTAATGTATTACGGCAAAAATATATTTCAATTCATACTTAATTCAAAATATTTCAAATTTCAAACATGCGTAAGCAATTATACCAAACACCACCACAATAATCCAACCTGATTTCACATAATTTTTTTATAGGACCCTAATGCTTCGACTGACATTAATAGCAATGATGATGACCCCATGCCTCAAGATAATGGTGACAATAAACACGGCACAAGATGTGCAGGAGAAGTGGCTGCAGTCGCCTACAATCAATATTGCGGAGTAGGCATAGCCTATAACGCAAGTATAGGTGGTGTCAGAATGTTGGACGGAGTGGTCAACGACGCAGTGGAAGCTCGGGCTTTGGGTCTTAATCCTGATCATATAGATATTTACAGTGCTTCTTGGGGACCAGAAGACGATGGTAAAACTGTTGATGGCCCTGGACCTCTCGCTAGAAGGTAAGTCTTTATTATAAATTATAAAGCACGACAAAAGCCTTATGCGCATTAATTTGAAAAATTCTGCTTTTAGGGCATTTATTTATGGAGTTACAAGTGGTCGTCGTGGTAAAGGAAGTATATTTGTTTGGGCATCAGGCAACGGTGGTCGTCACACAGACTCGTGTAATTGTGATGGATACACAAACAGTATCTTCACCCTATCCATATCGAGTGCCACACAAGGAGGTTATAAACCTTGGTATCTGGAAGAATGCTCTTCTACTTTAGCTACTACATATAGTTCAGGTACTCCCGGACACGACAAAAGTGTTGCGACTGTTGATATGGACGGCAGACTAAGAGCGGATCACATTTGCACTGTGGAACACACTGGAACATCGGCTTCGGCGCCTTTAGCAGCCGGTATTTGTGCATTAGCATTAGAAGCTAACCCAGATTTAACTTGGAGAGACATGCAATATTTGGTGGTTTTAACATCACGGCCCCAGCCGCTACAGAAGGAAGCAGATTGGATTGTAAATGGAGTGAAACGAAAAGTCAGTCACAAATTTGGATATGGTTTGATGGACGCTGCCGAAATGGTAAATTTAGCTGAACAATGGATAACAGTTCCTCCTCAACATATTTGTAAGTCACAAGAATTAAATGAAGAGAAACCAATACAAGCTTCGTATAGTTACACATTAAAGTTGCATATGGATGTAAATGGATGTAGTGGAACAGTAAATGAAGTACGTTATCTCGAACATGTCCAATGCAAAATATCACTTAGATTCTTCCCTCGGGGTAACCTACGTATATTACTAACTTCCCCAATGGGAACAGTATCTACGCTATTATTTGAAAGACCTCGAGATGTTATTAGCTCTAACTTTGATGACTGGCCATTCTTAAGTGTGCATTTCTGGGGTGAACGCGCTGAAGGTAGATGGACTTTACAAATTGTTAATGCCGGAAATAGACATGTAAACCAGCCTGGAATCTTGAAAAAATGGCAATTGATATTCTACGGTACGGTAACTGATCCGGTAAGATTAAGATCAAAAAAACCATCACCAATTGCGCCACTTTTTGCATTCCCAACTGCTGCAGAAGGCTACGATTCCATCGGTGATTCTTTTTACAACACTGACGCGTTTACTAATTACCAAAACTACCCTACTTTATTTGCTGCTGGATCTAATCCAGAAAAGGCTGTGGCAAGTCTCGACGGTCACAATGTCCCTCTGCCGCATGGGGAAAATGTGCTCGCCGATAGTAATGATAAACGCGTCATGCACGATTGCGATATCCAATGCGACTCACAAGGCTGTTATGGAACAGGGCCTTCACAATGCATCGCTTGTAAGCACTATCGACTTGACGATACCTGTGTATCTCGATGCCCTTTAAGTACTTATACAAATCAAGGGAACGATTGTTTGCCGTGTCACGAATCTTGTAAAACTTGCATGGGCCCAGGTCAAGACTCTTGTTTAGCGTGTGCCCCAGCGCATTTGTTAGTGGTAGATTTGGCCGTATGTCTCCAGCAATGTCCGGATGGTTATTGGGAGGACAGCGAGTCGTCGATATGTCGACCGTGCGCTGCTCATTGTTCGACGTGCGCCGAACGAGCTGATGCCTGTACCTCTTGTGATCATCACCTGGTGCTTCATGACGGCTCGTGTCTTGCTACCTGTCCAGCTTCCACGTATGAAACCGATGACTATGTATGTGCTAATTGTCACTCGACATGTGAAACGTGCAGCGGGCCGGGGCCAGCTCAGTGCGTGACATGTCATGCTTCTAGTTACGCTCTCGATGGTCATTGTGTCAGCGTTTGTCCTGGCGGCTATTACGCTGACAAGAAAAGGAAGGAATGTATGAAGTAAGTTGTTTAAAAATAGACACGTACAATTTTTGTTTTATCTGATTTAGCTGCCCTGTTGTTATTATAAACATTTTTTAATGATAACCATAAATAGAAGAAGTTGTTAGAATAAAATTATTGTAATAGAGCCATTTCGATCATGTGATCAGTGGTAATTTTTTCCGAAAAGGTGTTTCCATTTATTTTCATTTTGCCAGATGTCCTATTGGTTGTTCGACATGCTTAAGTGCAGTCTGTCTTACATGCGACGAGAATTGGGAAGTCAACAAGAAGAACAGATGTGTGCCAGTTGGCTCTGATAGGTGTAGCCCTGGGGAGTTTTCCGTCGGCGGACGTTGTCAAGCTTGTAATCCCGGTTGCGAATCATGTTTTGGTATCGACGACAGTAGCTGTTTGACATGTCCATCTTCAAATCTCCTACAGAATTATAAGTGAGTAATGTTGCGCACATAACTTGTTCATGTTTGCCTCAGAGTAGCCCCGATAAGTCTATAAAAACGTAAATTATCTGAAACTGTCTGGGTAAACGCCAGTGAAGACATTTTTATCTACCATTTATTTGTTCTTTTAGATGTGTGACTGAGTGCAGCCGAGGATATTTCCCGGATGCCGGTAGATGTGTGCGATGTGTGCACGGCTGCGCGGAGTGCGTCTCTCGATTAAACTGTACTTCATGTGTGGGCTCCCTGAGATTGCAGTCGGGTGTGTGTAGGACTTCGTGCGCTGAAGGGTAAGTTTCTTTAGCAACACGATATTGAAAGACGAAGTATCATTAGAAGCCCTATTAGGCTGAATCACCGCCGTTTAAATTCGGAAATGTTCAAATATGTATAATTATTATTGTGTCGGAGAGTTGCGCGCGCTGTAAATTTTAAGAGGTAGATTCGGTGCCTCGGGCTAAGAAACTGTGTCACGACGTGTGTTTTGTAAGGATGTACATGTAAAATATTTTGTTACGTTTTCTTCTTCGTTTGGTCACTGTAACAGGCCCTAAAAGAACCTTCATTTTTGTATTGTCAGATATTATGCGGACCGTGGATTCTGCTCAAAATGCTACCTGTCGTGCCGTACTTGTATGGGTCCAAGACGTGATCAGTGCGCCTCCTGTCCTCCTGGCTGGCGGTTGGCCGCTGGGGAATGTCATCCTGAGTGTCCTCAAGGTAAGTAAAAACCTTGATATCAGGTAGAAAGCGTCCTTTCTGCAAAAGCCAGATTACAATATACGTACAAGTAAATCGTTTCGAAACAACCCAATTTAAATGGGCAGATATAAAATGAATTAGAGTTAACTTGGCTAATATTTCCTTTAGGTTTTTACCAGAGTATCGGTGGCTGTCGTCGTTGCCATCGTTACTGCCGAGAATGTGATGGATCAGGTCCCCTCAAGTGCAAGTCGTGTCCGGCCGGCTTCATGCTGGACGGTGGCCTCTGTATGGAGTGCCTCGGCTCACAGTATTACGAAGTTAACCGTGGGACGTGTCGTGGCTGCCATGACAGCTGTCGGACTTGTTCTGGCCCCGGCCAGTACAGCTGCACAGGATGCTCTCGTCCGTTAAAGCTCGATAAGTAAGTTTCTGTATTTCGCACTATTTCTGTAATGTTATGTGATCAGTTGAGTGTGCCATTTTAAAAAAATAAACATTTGGATATAGTGAAACCTTCCATTATTGATGTACAGAAGTACGGCGTTGTTTCTGTATAGGTCAATCGTATGTCGAATTAACAACTTGATAACGTGGAATAATGTAACAATACAGTACATAGTGCGCTTTAGATGCACGAGGACGACCTACCGTTTTTGTGAGATAAGTTTCATAAACATTTACAAAGAGTATCCTAAAAAATAATTAACACGTTTTACCTTAGATTGAACAATCAATGCGTACGCTGCTGCTTGGAGCGTGGAATTGCTGCTAACTCGACTCCTGCGCCCGACTGCTGCCAGTGCAATTCCGATACTGGTGAGTTGCATTCTTTCTGTGATACGGATGCTAGTTGTTTTATTTAGTAGATTATTAACTTGATTCCAGAAACCTGCATTAGGCGATACACGAATGTAAACTCAGATCCTACTGACCTCGTAGCTATCGCGACGGAAATCAAACTCAGACTTTCCGTTGTTTAGCAGTGGATCTGAATAAACGAATATAACAATATTGGAAAGTCAGTAAAATTTGCGATAACATAAATCCAGTTGTTCAAGTTGTACGAAATCTACTAATTTACTTTGGAAGTGTATAACAATGAAGATACAACTCGCTACCAGTAGACTTATTAAATAATATTAAAATGTATGCACTAGGTGACTGTATAAACTCAGCCGTAGCGGGCAAGCGCCGTATCGCGGAGTGGGGTGCGTTGCGCAGCGCCGCCAGCGCGCCCCGCTCCCCCGCGCTCGCCCCGCTCGCGCTCGCGCTGTGCGCGGCGGCCGGCGGCGCACTCGTCGCTGCCTTGGTCGTTCTTAAGGTACGGCGTAACAAAAAATTCTGTACTCGATTAACATCGATTTGTATGGTTTTGTTCTATTTCCATGAAGCTGGACTCATTACTCCGAAGCATCGAGTTGATTTAAAACACTATTTGATATGAGATATAATTTTACTACTGCCACCACAACTGAACTTTTTGAGTGACGACACTTATAAAGTTTTCCAACAAGGTTTGCTAGCATCAATTATTCACAGACACAATCGAGGCCATTTACTGAACGTGATGTCGAAATCACGGTTATACTCATCTCATAACATTTTGGCACCACCGGTCGCGCGGCCTAATGATATAATCAACTAAAGCTATATTGATATATTCCATCATTACAATAATAATAAATACGAAATCTTTTTCCAAATGAATTTTGTCCTATAAATAAACTTGAGTAAACATTTGCTATGTGTTATACTGTAAAGCGTCTTCGTCTTCAACCAGGTGCGCGCTTCTCGCCGTCCTCGCGTACGCACGCACGGCGCCGTGTATTCACCTCTCGCTTGTTACGACGAAGGCGAGGTATCCGTCCGTCTCGCTCGCACAACGTTCCCAGTGTGCGAAAAGGACCCAGAACATTCTGAGAGCGAGAATCATCCAGAACATGAACGGGAACCCCTGTTGGAACACGCCACATAACGAGCGCTGTGATCGTAGAAAGTAAGTTAATCTCGTTGAAAAGTAGTAGTTGCCGACGGGAGCGACACCGCCCCAACCAGCAAAATGCATTATCAATATTACACTTTTGTACGGTTTCATAGTAATCAAGTAATGAATCTGTAAATAAGGATTCAAATCGAATGATATATTTTGCGACGAAGTAAAGCAGACATTGCCATTGACAAAATATACTTTATCCCCTGAAGCATCAAAATTTAATCCTAATAGTTAATTGTTGTGATTGTTATTATCATTGTTCTTCGAGTCCGTATGTCCTGTCAGCGTGGCGACATTGAAAACGAGACTCGTAATAAATTCGTGTTATTTTTTCAGTGACCGAAATGTGTCACATTAGTAATAAGTTCATTGTAGTTCATTACACAGACGTAGCCACGATTTCTCCAATAACCATGTACGGACAATTGCTGAGGACCATTATTATTTTCGAATTGTTGATATGTAGTTTTATACCAATTTATGTTTGCGTATATTAAGTGCAGATGTGATGAGTTTAATTTTCCTGTTTATTTATTCGGCACCGTCAACAACTCATTTTAAATAACGTGTCCAAAAGTCGTTTGAAAGAAATATGACACTTGACTATATAGCCCCTTTTATATGCATACGAAATTCAGCCCCTATTGTACATAAGACTTTAAAAACCGAAATAAACAGACATCCAGATTATCTTTAAGGTACAAATGCATACATATAATATATTTTTTTCAATTACGTAATATAAAATAATGTATTTTTGTATATAATCAAAGTCGAGTGTCATTCGATGTATGCGAGTGATGTTATGTACGAAAACATCACTTTACATATTATAATATGTCATAAAGGGATTAATAGATGATAATATATAAATACCACAATTTAATTATAGATAGGTTTAAATTGTAAGTGAGAACAAAGGTTCTATTGTGGGAATTTAAGTTTTTGCAACAACGACACATTTGCTACCCAACACCGTCCGTCGCACTCACTAAATACCATTAAATTAATTAACACTCGTAAATTAACTTTTCATTAGCTTATTAAATTTTTGTACTATTTCATTTGAATTTGTAAAAAAATTGTACATTATTAAATAATTATTATAATTTATCTTCAAAAGAGAATTTTGCACCAAATATAGCTTGAAACGCCTAATGACTTCATAAGTAATTATCTGATAGAGCCATTGTAAAAATGACCATAGTGAGACTATGTGGTTCCTGTAAAAGGTACAATACAATACAAATATACTTTATTGTACACCATAACCACAGACAGAAAGACATACACAAGACGATAAAGAGACAATATACAAAAAATCCTTTTTTAAGTCGGTCAAAAGGCGGATTTATCGCTAAAGAACGTTCTTTACCAGACAACCTTTTGGTATTAGTGTATAGTACAAACAGGGAAAAAAAGGTAGTATGCCTATGATATTGGAATTTAAGTAATGTGTTGTTAATGGTCGAGCGAGTGGCGGATGATGTCGTTGTCGCTAAGAATAAGGTAGTGCCGCCGGGCGCGGCGCCGGCTTGTGATATGAGCGGTTCGTTATGTTGTTGAGAAGGTTGGTTGCTGTTATTACAATTATTTTCTTAACAGTGTTGATAATCGATATATAGTAGTATTCCTGTAAAATCGTTGAGAAGCGGATCTCTATGTATACACACACAACGAAACTCTTCCCGTACCAATATTGAATATTTAATGTTCCCCTCCGCGTGGCTCACGAAGTAAAACTGAGTTCACCCTGCCACTAAGTTCATAGTGACAAGTCGAACTTATGCTGCTAACACAACATAACTTTAAATTAATAACGGACGCGCCCCGTCAAGGCCATCTGTCGTTAGACTTTAGTAGGTTTCTTTGACAGGCGGTTGTTTGATATATAACGAGGGCCTGTTGACAAATGTCCAAGTTTAAAACGTCACTTTAGCACTTAGAAATCTAATAAGTGATCAGAACTCAAAGGAACGGAGTTCAACCCGGCAAGCAATAATGTAGAATTAAAAGACCCGCGAATAACATATCTTTTAAATTTCGAATGTCTGCAAAGTATGAGCACATGTTTGGCGCTTAGTATTTCCAACATACATCGAATACTTACTGTAGCAAGTGTCACATCAGACGCGTGGAAATGTTTGTTAAACTTTGGGAATCCGCTCCCGACGTGACGTTCACGGCAACACTGACATTAGCACCTAGTGTTGTCAGTTCCGTGACAGGATACAACTTTTAATTAACGTCGGCGGCGGCGCCTACTCCCTGCCACGTGTCATAGGAAATTATAACGATTTGTCATATAATGTAATTTAGCCGAATTTGGGGTTTTTGTAGTAATTATGAGTTTCATATTAAACTGCTATATATTAATGTCGGTACTCGGTATGTTATTCCTTCATTATTTCAATTTCGTATTTATTTTAGGTTTTATTTTTAGATTCATGTTCGTTAAATAAATTAGAAAGCCTGTTTTGAGAATCACAAAATAACAGCAAGCAATTTTCTAAACACATATTGGTCACTTCTACGGTGTGAAGTTAAATATCAAGCAAATAAGTAATATATTATATATCAAACCCAACAAGCCATAGATGATGCCACAATTGTTTGATTTTTTTTGTAATGAATATTTCCGATTCGGCTCTCTCTTGCAGAACATTCCGTTGTAATGAATATAATATTAATGTAATTTTAAACTTAGCCGTAAGCCCGAAAGTTACCAATAGTCGTACGATTTAAAAAACTATCCATCACATTCACGGCTAATATAGTATGATAAAATGTTATTAGAGAAATATACAATTGAATTTTAAAATATTTTTATTTTTATTAATGCCTTGTCACTTGTCTTTATTTTTAAGTAGAATTTTTATAACTCTCGGCCGCGACGCGACTGTTGCTAGTTGGTTATGTGAGGACCATTTCAATATGTTATGTTTAACGAGGCTTTCTCTGAAATGTGTTAACAATATTGCAATATCGATCGCTGGTCACTTTTTCTAATGCTTCTATTACTTTCAATTCGCCTTCCGTGTCGTCGAGGCCGGTCACTCGCAAGCCAAGGCATAAAGCTAATTAGGAAATTTTTTTTTATTACAATAAATTATACAATATTAACATTATATTTTAAACGAGTTCTAGTGAAATAAGTTTATTTTTATCAAATCGGTTACAATGTTGCATAACTTGTTCTCAAACTTTCACAAAATGTACTAGTAACTTTTGTTACCTTCTTAGTAATATTCGAATATGTGATAAATGAATACAAATTTCTTCGCGCCCATATTGAAGAGCGTCGATTGTAAAAATACCTGAAATGTTACCAACACCATCACCAATGTATATACAACTTAGCTAGAATGTTGAATTGTTTATAAATAAAGTATAAAAGATGATGACGATTTATGAATTAATTGTAATGTTTTGAAATTTGGAGTCATTTTGTTACAAGCCAGATGATATGGCGAATGCTTTGTCAATTTAATGTATAATAAATTATAAGTATGGAATTCCAATACTTCGTTTGTACTTAGGTTTCACATCAAAATGTTTCTTGACATCTGAATTGGGTTCTTGTAATGTTTTTATTTATAACCATAATATTTGCATAATTTTGAAAACCTTTACTATAATTTAAATATACAAAATTGAAATATCTATTTATATGTAATTTTTGAAATTATTTTCGCTTTTATAGTTTGTTTTAATGGGAATTTGAATCAAGAATGTATTTTTGTATGAAAATATTCTTATGTGCAATTAATATTTATAATAAAAAGGAATTCTGTGTCAAAAACGTTATCTTTTATTTTAATATCACCATTTACATAATCACACAACCATTCACAATTCTCTAGTCTTACGCGGCCTTCTGTGACCTTGCGAAATGGCAACACTGGCTATCGACGTTTGTATGAATGGTCTTTCATAGTAAGCTTCCTTTATAGTTATTAGTTATCATACACAATAATTGCTAATATTGAGTCTTCAAACTATTTAATCGTTTATTGCGCCGTGAAAAGGGTGGTCCGGCTCCGAAGGGTCCGTGGTGTCGTCCGCATACATTACAGAACAATGTTGGCCCGTATTTACATAGTATTGTCCGTGACCACCGAATTACCATTTAGACTACAATAGAGCCAATACTACCTTGTTTTAATGGAAATCTGCGTGCTATATTAGTTCCCAGATCAAATGTGACATTTATTGAACCTTATGTCCATTATGGCCCAATGTAAGTCCTAAGGGATCAGGTAAGCAGCAACTGAAACCAAACATTTTTAAACGTAAACATACAACATGCGGATTCCAATGACAAAATTGCTAACCTAGTTAATAGCTAATAGTTAAACCTTTTGTCGCATGATAGCAAGTTTGGTGCTGAAAAAGTATTTCATTTCAAGTATTAAACAGAATACTAGGCAAGGCGCAACTTATTAATCTTATTAGTACACCTAATTGATTCTACGACGATTATATTCCAGTAAAATATAGCTTTATGACCATTTATGACTTTATGACCAAGAAACGGGTTGTAAAGGGACCCGTACAATGTTTATTAAATAATCATTAAACATCACTTACATGTTTTTTTTACGAGTATATTT
>DWUN01003639.1:0-11771 GCA_018249975.1 Passova gellias
CCCACAATGGAATAGGTGGTGAGCCTATTGCCATACACCGGGCACACATCCAGACTCTGAGTCACTACTAGAAATTCCAAATAAGAAAAATTCCAGCAGTACCCAACCCGAGATTTGACCCAGGACCTCCCGATCGGCAGTCGCGCTAGCAACTGCACGACTAACGAGGCAGTCAATATTATGATCTCTATTAAAAATAAAGAGTCACGTCGTAGTGGCTATGATAAGAATAAAAATGAAGCGTTTTAAATAAACAAACATATATTATGGCGAATGCTAGTGATAGTATGTGAACGTGGCCTTAAAAAATAATCTATTAATTATCCAGTATCTATAACACAGTTGTAATTTAGTTGTAAAAGCGCTTCAGTGATTTCTTTAATTCTACTAACGATCTCTTCCAACTTTTTATTCGTATGATACTCGTATATTTCATGTTACGTTGCTTTAAAGCTTGGGGTTTTATTTCATTAGGCAATATCTTTATTTACTAGAAGTAGTATTTAATATTAGTACAAATTTCAGCTCTGCTATAAAAATTACTTTAAACAAAACATACAACATATTGTCGAATATTTATTCAGTCAGTTAACATTCAGTTACCATTTAGCAATATAAAAATCCGATCATGCCATTAACGTTAATTAGGTACATTTCCTAAGATTATTAGCCATTCGGCTAATTACTATTCGCTATTGGGATCTATTATGGCACCGAAAGTAATAAGCAAATGGATGGTTCTGGTCTGCATTTGCTTGATTAAATGTGGTTGGGAACAATTGTTGCTTGTCATTTGTCATAACATAGTGTTTCTGTACGTAATTAATATGCTTTTCAACAAGCAAATCGCTGTAAATCAATACAGAATCTTCTCCTATTGTTCTCTTAATTAGCTTCCTTCATTTGTTTGAATTTCATACAGTTGATTGTAATTCAAGCACAAAAAGAAACGAGTATGCGAAGTAGCAATTTTGGTTTCCTGGCAAGAAAATTTATTGGGCTGTTTAGATTATTCTGGTTACTATTAAATGTTCTATTAAAATTTTCCACATTGTAGTGTAACGGTTTCAAGGAAAGCATCAAGATAAGGGTTTTTTTTTAAATTTTCATTTGCATTTTGTACCGAATACCTACCAAAAAATTTCAATAAATGTTTCTGTAAATAAGCAGTAAAAGATTTCTAAACATACTATAAGTATATTTTCCGTAGACTTCTCAAAATAGACGATAGAACAGAATCTAAATTTACACGAACTAAAATGTTGCCCGACATAGCAGTCTGGTGTATCGGATTAAAGAGACAAATTTCAATCTATTTCTGTAAACATTTGGAAAGTGCAAGAACGAGATTGTTAAATATATTCATAGAGACGTAAATTAATGCCGAAAGGTTTGATTTCATACATCTTTTATACATATGCATGTCGATTTTTTTATATAAAGCTATCTGTATGTTGTAGAACCATAGGTTAAATTATGAAAGGTTCGATCAGTAAAGCAAATCTCCTTTTGTATCTCCTTTTGTATCCTATGTTTTGTTTTTCTCATTCTGACTGACTGACTTCATGTGAAAACGTGATTTTACATTAAATTTCTTTGTGTCGTTTTAATTAATTTAATTGAGAATGAATTATCCTCGGTTTAATTAATTCCTTCTTAAAACGTATCTGATCATTTTATTCTGTTCGAGTTTATTAATTAAATTCCAAGTTAGCGTACGATCTGAAATTTGTCTCCTAGTTTTAATGAGTGCGGTGATATAGAATTATCCGCCTAATTTATTCTGTATCGCTGTCATTAATTATAGTCACCGCGAATGTGCCTCTATCGGACAATTTATGTATACCAAAAGTATACAAGTGTGTTCGATTTGCAGTTTTAATTAATGAATAGACCTACCGAGATAAAAGTTTTGTACGTAGGTAGCTACATATACCTAATTATGAATTTTGAATACAATCTATTCTATATGTTTCAATATAATCGCTACAATCATAAACCTGTGTATTTTATAATTTGGCTAATTACACTTGTCTTTATTCCTATTATTCACTCGTTATACATATTTCCGTGGCAAAGAAAAACCAAAGCAAAATTAATTTGGGACGTTATTAATTAACTAAAATTATGATATCGTCTCTTTCGTAATATCTGTGTTTCATCAGGAATTCGTATCGCGGAAGTATTCGTATCGTATCGTTGAAAGTTATTTTTTACGAGACAGAGCGTTTCCGTGCGTCATCAAAGAATTCTTTACGGGGTTATGGTAGCCGACCGCAAAGTTTGTGTCAAACCTGGTTTCCTATATACTCTAAAGAAAGCTGGAACATGGTGTTTATTTATTTATATTATACATTACCAACAGATTCGAATGTTATTATCAAACGTCCGCAACTACTAGTGTCGCGCACGAGGATCCCCCACATACCGCTTCAAAGCCTTCGCGATTTACATAATATTTTATGATTCAGTCCGTTTTGTTAAGATTTTCCAAAGCGTTACCTAATAGATATATGATGAATCAGCGTGAATATTAGTGAATGTGCTGACGCATTTAAATGTTTGTATGGAAAAGTCCATACGGCGCTTTCAATTTAAATGTTTAATGTCGTTGCTGCAAGTTCCCGCTGTCCCGCAGAGGGACTGCTGCAGGACGGTATCAGTCCGTTTAAAGATTTTGTACTGTAGTTATGTCGACATTTTATTCACTATGGGGCTATGGATACATGCAACTTAACGCTACTGTTAGTGCTTTTGTTAAACAATTAACAAAAGCTTTAATTAACAAGCAAATCCTGTGATTTTACGAACTTTACCCAAGTTTAGAAGAAAATCAAACGAAGTTCTTTAATATAGGTCCCTTAAAGTACTATGGTTTACAATGATAAACATTTTTATTGAGTGAATTTCAAGAAATCCTGACGTGCTTGTTAATGAAAGCACCCCAATGGCGTGAAATCGCATTAATTAAGTTGAACGTTGATGGATAAACGAACACATTAATCTCGGATATTCTCACGCGGAAAAATCGACAAAACTGTTTACGATTACGATATTTATACCATTACATATTGGACTTCAGCGGATCCATAGCACGGCGTAAACATGGGATTTTTGGACGTCAGAATAATCTGATCAAAGGAAAACGGCTCTGGCGTTTTCCACGCTGCTCGCTCGCGTCGCTGTCAACGGTTCGGCTAATGCTTCCGTCGGCTTCCAATATTAAACTTTTGATGGTGTTTAATGCCACCGCAGATTTATGGGCCAATCGATATTTCGGTAGCAATTGTAACGAATCGATCCAGAACATCGTGTTCCGTTCACCGACACCTGCTTTCGTTTATGTTTTAACTGGCTGTTTACGGTATTTTTAACACCATAAAATGAAGAGGCATGTCGCATTCATAAATTACATTTCCTTGCAGCTTCGATATATTTAGTTATAATGACCGAGTAGGTGCAACTAGTTGCACAATGGATGTCTTCTCTGAAATGGTATAGCGCGAATAGTTTTGCGCGGAATGTTACAGTTACAACAATAATGGGATCTCACGGCCTAAGGTCAACGAACCGCACGCTTCGCTACTTAAGTCGCTGACTGTACGATAGATTTACTACTTCCGTCTCCATTCGAAACAATATATTGCGCGAGACATCTCAATTCAGAAATATGCCGTCCCATTTTTAGGATCAACTAAACTAGCGGATTAAAAGCCCTTTGATCTCTCACTCACGGGTTAATATTGACTGCATTAACTGGCTTGATTGCCAGCTACCCGATTTCAATTGGAAATACCGATCGATTACTAGGAAATTTTAATTGCGGCAAATTAACATAATCTTCATTCAGCCAGTGGACTATTCGTATCTACTATGTTTCTTTCCGTTCCTGTTATACATACTCGTATATTGTTCCACTGCTGGAAACAGAATCTCTCATAGTAAAAGGGTTTCTACCCTAAACTACCACGCTAGCTAAATAAAGATTACCTATTTAAATTTAAGTTATAAAACGTGGGATATTTAAATGTTTAAGTTTTAAAACGCACGTAATAAACGATTTGAACTCAGACCCCGTGATTGGGAGACTGAATTTGAAACCGCTACGCTATCAGTGCTTGAACAATAATAAAACTGTATAAACATCATTTTAACAACACTAAGCTCAGTAACATGTAATAACCTATTAAATCGACGTCCTTGACTACACGCCAAATCTTTCACACAGCGTTTTGTTTAGGTATTTAAGGAATTAGTGTCCGTTACGAATATAGTTATAGTATATTACCTGCATGTGAAGTTGGCGGTATTCCAGCCGAGATAAGCGCAACGTTCACGACAAATAGCATACCTTTATAGGTTAATACGACACGTCGTACCTTTATAGGTTAATAGTTGGTTACGAAATGTTTGAGAGTGCCTCTCGCGCTGTCGCGAAAATGACTTGTCGGTCACAGAAATTACATCAGTCCTATTATAATAAGTTGCGAAGGCAGTGACTGTGAGATATGTATGAGATAACTTAATATTAAACTACCTAACGTTTACGAATACACGTTTTCCGTTAAATTTTTCCTATTTAATACGTTATTAATATAGTTTAGTTTAAAGTCTGGTTGTCATCTCGATACATTACGCCATTTATATTTTTCCAGGGCACGCGAATCGAGAACCGTCGATCGGTGTCGGTGGGAGCTACAGGTGGCGCCACCGGCGAGAGGCACTCGTACGCCGAGGGGCGGGTACCCGCGCCTCATGGACTGCCACCGTCACCTGGCGCCGCTGCAGCACAGAGACGCGTCGCAGCCGCTTGCCAGGCCAGCAGAAGACTACTGGAGGAGACGCTTGCTAAACCAGGTATGAATACACCAGGTAAAGAAACCAGATAAATTACATTGTCTAAAACTGTTATTAGAAATCAGATTTGTAATAATGATATTCTTTTTTTTTATGTTTTGAACTAGGAATGCGTTCGACTACAAGATTACGTTAGCGAAGTGCAATTTGGGTCACTGAAATTACTAATTATGATTACCTATAGTTAATAATTTTGTGCAAGGGATAGGATTTGATAAATGATGTTAAATTTAATAGGTCGTTTATAAAATAGGTACTAGCTATAGCAGGTTCCATGCGCCAAAGTTATGAGAGACGGCTTTACGCGGCTGTTACTTAATGCAGAGTCGTTGGCAAGGCTCGCTGTTTGCTGAAATCAGATCTTACGAGCTCATAAAATATGTCAACAATGAAATAAACAGGCAACAGTTAATGAGCTTAATTCCTGCGACATCTCGTGACAAGTAGGACACCTTTAGTCATTCAGTTTTGTGTATTTCTAATTCTACTATATTATAGTAATAATACTTTGTTTTTTCAACATCATTTTTTAATTATACTTGCGATAATAACCTTCAATAGAATAAGAGTAACCGTCGTTTCAATATTTCACAATTTTGTGATGAATTATAAAACAATCTAAATTACTTAAATCATGTCAAATTTCTGAAAAATATCTTTGTTATTCTTATAACTTTTGTTGACAAGCGGATTTGGTTTACTGTGTAGTTGTTCTATTTATACGAGTATATCTGGATAACATTTTTATTTTCTGTACACTACAACCAGCACTACTGCAGTGGCTTGAATGTCAAAGATTTGTTCTGTTATGAAAGTTTTTAATGAGTGTTATTTTACAATAGAAATTCTCCGCTTCTGCTATAAAAGAAAATACCCGTCTATTTAGCATTAGATTATAAAATCTTTTTAATCTCTCTGGAAAGCCGAGAGTCTGTTTAATTATATGAAACCATAACCATGAAATACTTTTTTTTATATTACGTACTTTTCGTTGTTTTTTTTTATAAATGCTTGTTTGTTATGCAAATGATTATTTGTCTCTATCGCACGTAAAATATACCTATACCTTTACTGATATAAAAATTTGAAAATACACAAAATGATAATGTATACAATTCCCTGACCCAGAACATAAATTTAAATTCATCATTCAAGTATTTGTGTAGTCGGATAAAACAAAGCCTTTTCATTACAAACAAGCTGTATGCTGGTGGGCGGCCATTGCGACAAACGGGTCATCATATTCCCCACGTTGATTTTATAAAATACTTTGTGAAATAGAAAACAAAAAAATATAAAAAATACTAACTCACTCCCTTCTCTCCCATTTTAGGGTATCTGAATCTGCCCCTGTTTCTATTTCCAGCCTTACTTTGGTTATTAGATAATTTGATCTCAGGACAACGTACTTGCGACTATTATAACAATTATTACTAGTATTATACGCATAATTGTAATTGTCTAATTTAATTAGGGCGCCAATGCCCTCGTTGCAGTTTTAATTTTAGTCATCTGTTTTAATAACATACATATAATAGAGATATTTAAACTAAAGGTACAGTTGCATCGGTGTTTGAATGTTTTGATGAACATTTAAAAGGCTCGCTCGCTCGACTATAACGTAATTACAAGCCAGCCTCAAATTTTCGCCGAAAATAACTCCTTGTTACAGAAATATCCCCAACTTTTGGCAATCTGAAAACCCGTGTCTCGATAGTAAGGCCGTTGTCACACAATCGGCGAACGATTGTTTCTTTATTAAACAATAAAAATTTATATCATTTCGTAAACTTTTTATTATGTGACTGAAGGCTAATCGAAACATAAGTGGATGCACTTGTTGACGCTGGCAAAAATAACACAATTTTTTCTCTTTATCTTCTTTAAACAGTTTTCGTTATAATTATGTCAAGGTAAATAAATAACGAAGAATTTAGTGAGCCCTTAAACATAGAAATAATAAGTTACATTCATAAGGCAGAGAATAGTTCTACTTTTGTATCTTATAAGTTTCCGGTAGCATAAGGTGTTAAGACTTCAATGTAACGTAACCTCGAAATGTTGGAAACTTTTAATTAATGCTGAACGTCATTACGCAAAACAAACAAGACCTGTTAAGTAGTAATTCAAGAACTTTGAAACCAGTTTTTCTTGTGATTTGAAAACATTAATTTTAGTATAATGTCCATGTGATGCATTCTGTGTGTCTTATTGTTTATTAAACAATCGTTTCATGTATCACATACTGTTAATATTCAATAAAATTTAATGACCTATAATACCTTAATTATCCTGTATTAATTCATGAGATTAAAAAGATGAGTACAATAAGCATTATGTAAATTGTCTTTTATTTGGTGACCACTTTAACATACTTCTTCGTTTTTATAGGATCATAGTGAAATTTTAAAAAACATGCTAAAACCACTAAAGGCTCTTAAAAATGACATTTTCCTTTACCATAAATGTCATAACAATAACCTTGCATATTGATCGATAGTGAAATGTTTTCTATATTTTTAAAAACCTATCAAATTCATATCTATAATTTATTAACCTACCTGATGTAATCCGTAATAACTTTCATTGTTGTTGCAAGCCATTTGCAAGAGAAAGTAGAGGAAATGTTGAGAACAGAAGTGTGAAAGTGGTCTGCATAGACAGATTAGCAACAGGCGCTTTGCTTAACACAATCGTCTTTTGAATTTCATGTTTGCGATGAGGCAGCTAGCTATGCTTTCTTCGACTGGCCTCTTGGTGAAGTGGTTAGAGACCCCTAACTACTAAATCGGAGGTTGTGGGTTCGATTCCCACTTAGGACAAATATTATTTGTTTATTCAGTTTTGGACCCAACATATGTATTATATTCTCGTATTTTATGTATATCTGTTTTTATTGTGGTGAATGAAAAAATTAATTTCGTTAAGTTAAAAATGTTCTATCAAATTTCCCACGATACGACAGATAGAGCATAATGTAACTATGACTAGTCTGTTTATACTATCTTGATTGTTACACAGAAATTTTACGCAAACAAGATGAGAACATATCTTCTTTCATGTAATATTTCAATTAAAATTTTAATAACATTGAAGTCAATTTTGTGTAGGAACACAAAACGTAATACTTGGCCCAAGTAGGGGCAAGCGAAACGTATACAGCACGGCAAATTAGTTGATTAAAACGTTAATTAAATTGGATGACGTCCACGGTTTCATATCTTGGGAAATCAGTTGTAGAAGTTAGAAGTAGCGAGCTCCTTAGGGCGAGGTACACCTATACGTACGTTTTATTGCTTCGAAATTCACATATTGTTTGAATTTCAAAGATACAATAATGTCGTTGCGTTTAATAACTTTAAATGTTTATCGCATGACTAAAATTAATATGATAATGTAAGAAATATAAAAGTTATATGTTTTATCTTATCTAAATTAAATGCGTAATGAGATTGTCTTAAAAAGCTTGTTGTTATACTAAATAAATCTATTATTTGTGTAATAATTGTATAATTTACAGTTTAAACGTTTAATCTCGGTGAAACGTATGCTATGAATACATTTAGAATTATACCTTATTTATGAAAGATACGCCATGAGATTTTATAAAGTGTATGCACTGTGCATGCACCTTTAGAAATGCGGCGGCTGCTTATGCGCTACGATACGAATTTGATAAGAAGTCTTGTTTATATTCGTAAGGGGTTATTTGTGAAGGAGTTTTAATTCTACAACAGACGCGAACATCTTCAACCTTATGTACTTAAGAACTTATAAATCCATGCGTCGCTATTAACCTTAATTTGTTTTAGAAATACTGTAATGGGATTTAAAAAGAGCTTGTTTACTTTTTATATACACAGTGACATATTTTAAAGCAAGATATGTCATTTCGATTCCATATAACCGTACAAGGCGAAAATATGTTGACTAGTCAGTTAGCCAGACAGACTAATAACGTGTACACTTACATAAGTAAATTAAGTTCATTGAAAAGATAAAATACTATTTCAATTTCAAGCCTAAAAAAAATTGTAGGGTCTCAAGTAATAATGAATGTTACATATCATCGCATAATATACTTTTCGTGTTAATTCGCTGTGAATATACAGGCATTTTATAAATAAAAACAATATTTGCACTAAATACTAAACAGTCAGCTGGCTAGCGTTAGCATACTATGACTATGAACATAGAGGACTATGTAGTTGGTTACTAACTATTCTATGTTCTGTTAATCCAGATGTATGCATTCGTCTGTGGGGACGCTTTATGAAGGGAGATCGCGGACAATAGCCGTCCCACAGGACTCTATATTGAAAGCTTCGTAAAAATATCCCCTCACAAAAGCGGGTCTAGACTAGAATAGAACAGCCTTCTTTGAAATTAGATGCGGTTTTAACGGAACAAAGAGGGCACAAGCGTGATTTGTTATTTTCTAAATTGAATTTGTTATTAGACTCTCGTATAAATCTGCCTTGTAACTCTCAAAAATTCTAAAACAGCATAACGTCAGTATAACATTACGATACAATTCTAAGTGCATCGTGAAGTCACTAAACAGGATGAAGAATGAGTAATAATGAAAATAAAGCATAATTCAGCTAAGTCATTATGAAGTAGACGTTATATACTTTGTTACTTTCATAAAGTATGGAACTAAGGAATTACGTTCTTAAGCTTTGGGACTAAGCCGCCAATTGTAATAACTTAATCCGGTTTGATACAGAGCTTATTATATGCAGGAGCTTTAGTAACTTCTCCATGATTGTACAGTTGGTGGACGATAGCTATAAAGTGCTAAGGAGTTTAATAACTTCAAGGAGATTTGCTTGTCAATCATAGTTTAGATGAGTAGTGATTGGTGGAGGTGATTAATGACTGAAGAGATTTAAAGCTGCTGGATCCAAAGATCTGAGATCCTCGGCGAGTAATAAAGATTAGGAGAGTAATTAACGAATTAGGCAAAGATGTACCGAAATCTATGATACTGTATAAACGTGACTTTATTCAACAAGCTTATAAAGATATTAGATATAGCCTTGACCAGATTGATATTTTTCCTACACGTGTTGCCGTGACTTCCGTAGCACAGTATTCGTGGTCACGAGAACAACCCGTTAGAACACGTGCAATTAGATCGTTATTCGCTAATCCTATGAGAATTATTGAATAAAATATGTAAAATTAAGAAATATGTTATTTTAAGTAATTTATAAAGTGTTAATTTTAGTGTAACAGCTGTAATGTTGCCACGCCCTAACAGGGCATTACATGTTATTACTACCTGTAAAGTGTAATTGTGTGATATATGCAATAAATAAATAAATGATTGTGTTAGCACAAAGGTGACCGTACGTTCATTTTTGCGCCAAACTAAATTAGGGTGACCGAATAAAGGGTTGATTTGCAACATTGTCACATATTGTTTAAGTCTGGTTTGTCTTCTATCATGTATATTATCTTCTATGTTTTATCGTGAATTGATATTTTTTAAACAGGAAGCGATCGGTTGATTTCACGCAACGTATATTGTTTTCGAATATTCGGTCAAAAATATTATCATCACACGCATTGTATGACGAATCGGTATTAAAATACGGATGTTTAAATCGTTGTATACTTTAATGCTCTCGTCAAACAAGACGGATTAATTAACACAAAAACAACGTTTATAACTATAATTAAATAGGAAACCATAATTGTTGAAGTGGAAGAATTATGTAGGGTACTTACGGTCGTTTTTCCCTTTAGTACAAGGATAAAGTTAGTCCAATTTATTATCACTTGTACCTGTGTGTGTTTGTATAATATATAATTATTAATATTATTATTATAACTGATAATAGTATGCCAAAACAAGTTACAGGATGTATTAGGGTATGTCATATTATACCTTGCGATTTTGAAGAGGAGCTAGAATTCTTTTCGTCGATATAGATTATTTATAATGCAAGGCTAGTGCGTATCTGCACTTGTTTCTTTAAAGTTAAATATTAGTAAAAGTAATTTATGCAATTTGACGTAATCTCAGACATTATCGATGTGTGTATTGTGATCCTTTGACGAAGAAACACATATACATATATAATATATTCTAATAATGCGCTCATTGCACAGGCACCCCGCCAACTATAGTTCAGCCACCGAGTGGCGGTTACTGGATCGACGGGGTTGATGACACCCCCTTGGACGATGAAAACGAACCGCGTCCGCAACCAGGGACCCCTCGACAGGCGTCCAGGCGGAACAACATCGACACTGACGACACCGCCAAGTTCTACAGGCGATTCTTTCTCGGCAAGGTAAGTTACATTCGCTATAAGTGAGAATACGAAACGTTAACAGAGGTGGTTGAAAATAATCTTATTATTATATACACTTAGAACAATTACCTCTGAGAGAATTTAATGCTCTCGATTAGACACGGGACTCCTCTCTAAGAAGGCTTAAGGCCACTCTACCAGGTTGGCTAAGTGCTCGTTGGCTTTCGTTAATGGTCCATACAACTTCAAATGTCTTGAGTACAAAGGATTTATATTTAAGCCTAAAAATTATCGGTCTCATGACTTCAAAGGATTGTAAGTAGTTATAAGAACAAATGAACCATGAAATTCGTGCAGCGAGTCACGATTGAAATGTCAATGGCGCTACAAAAAGTTGCCCGACAGTAGTGAAAAAATCCACAAATCAAATCACGATGTAATTGCTATCGTGACTGGCGTACGCTTTCTTCGACTCTGAATAAAATGTACTGAGAATCTGTTGAAAATTGCATTTGCCTGGGATTATATAAATTTCATAAATACGTACCTGAACAATAATATTTCATATTTTATTAATAACTACCTGATCTGGCAAACGTTGTTCTGCCATATAAATTATTTTTTATTGCTGCTACTCTCCTATTCATC
>DWUN01003640.1:0-11771 GCA_018249975.1 Passova gellias
AGTTTTGTAAAGTAAAAACAATGTATCAAGTTTTGTAAAGTAAAAACAATGTATCAAGTTTTGTAAAGTAAAAACAATGTATCAAGTTTTGTAAAGTAAAAACAAGTAAAAAAGTAAAAACTTTGCTTTTATGCCACAATTAAACGTAGCAGAAGTTGCGTACGCATTGCAATCGTGTTCACGCAATAAAACACATATTCGTAAGATATAGACACGACTCTCAGACAAACCACTCCATTATAATGCTCGATTAATTATCTAATAATCCCGGTTGCACTCGAAAGGGCTAAAGGACGCCCTCCCCTAAATCCCAAACGGGTCCGCATCTGCGCGAGCCGGCAGGGAGTGTTTGCACTGCATTTTGCCCGGGAACCTTACCAGCCGGTGTTAGTCATGCTTCTGTATAATTTTTAACTACGTTGGACAATATTGGTTTAAATAATAGTTTCGAAATCTTCAGAGCCAGGCTCTAGAGCGATATTGTTTTTAATGACGAACCCCATGACTTAATTAGGCGAGTTAAACTTTACTATCTTTAACGCATAAAACTCATAGCCTAACTAAATAATCATTAAAAATAATCATTGTAACTTCTTTATAGTTCTGTAATACTTTGCCAGTGTTTCTTTGCACTGTAAATGAGCAGGTTTTAAGGAAAACTAGTTTGGTTTACAAAACATTCGTTCGGGACAATCATTGAACATAATGTATTACTTTTGTACGGAATCGAAACAATCCCAAAGTTTAAAAAGAATGCGAATCTTTGTTTGAACTTCAATTGCAAAATCACAAATGCCACACCTGTCTCAATAACACGGAGCGAAGTTCGTGTTGACAGACGTCTGTGGGGCGTATCCCACATTTCCTAGTCTTCAGATGGAATTAAGATTACATGATCACTTCGTAACTACACAGTGCCACTATAGCATTGATCGAAGCGAAACACGCTGTGCTTTTAAATTTCATAATCTGATAATACACCGAAATTAGTTAGCTCACGCGCCTCAATCCCGAGCGCTCGCGAGCACGCAGCGGCCGCGTCGCTTAGCACCTCCCTTGCGGGGTGCGCTGGGAACGTGCACACCCGCCACTCTACAATAATTATTTGAAAGATTATTTATCTTCTGTCCCATATTGTAAGTACAACAGAGGATACGATAAGAATAGCATTCGATTTTTTAATTATAACAATTAAAATGCTTATTGACAGTCGGCAGTGTGTTATGCGATTCTAGTCATAATCTTAGTTATTTCATTCATACTCGTATTCGCGCAGCGATCTAATATCGATCTTAATTCAATATTGTTCTAAGTTTCACAAATCAGTTGGAGTTTCGATATAGCAAAAATGCCTATATTAAATATAAATGATTGCTTTCTGTACTCCTTACCATATAAATTGTAACTGCTAAATCTCACTCACCGGCGTGCGCGCTATGCGATTAAAAAGGGTAACAGATTAATTTCACGACTAATATTAGTATGTAGAGACTCCGCTCATTATGACGATACTGCTCGTATGTAGTTACGACATATTCGGCCGTAATCCACGCAGCGAGCCCAGCCGAGATGGAGAGAGCGCCCGAGCCGGCTCCCGGAAGTGGCGGCGCCCGCGGCGCCGGATGTTTCTGCGTGAGCTAACCAATTCGCACACTGATACTATTCCGGCGTACGTCCGCCGGTCCTTTGTCTTCTCGACTGTACCGTACGTCGTAATTCACGTTATCTAAATTAATACATTCGTTTCCCGTGTGCAGTGGTTACGTCCAGTGGTTTTCATTGCAACACATTCTCCCATCGCTACAGTGACTGACTGGCTTGTCCCTTTTTATTAACGATAGTAAATTATGTTACGTCAGCCCTTATCGGCGTGTAACCGCCCGCGCACGAGACGTTCGGGCCGTGCGGACGGTGAACATTCCTTTACATGTAATATGTGCTAAGTATATTTGTTTAGAATTTTACATGGAGCTAATCACATAGTAGCACAATTATTTCATATAATACATGAGCATCAGTGGTTCAATGGTAGAATGCTCGACTGCCACGAGGGCGGTCCGTGTTCGATTCCCGGCCGATGCAAGTACTTATTTCAGTTTTTATAAAATATCCATACTAATATTATAAAAGCCAAAGTAACTACCTGTCTGTCTGTGACGACATCACGCTCGAACCACTTAACTTTCGGAATGAACATAGGCTAATTTTTTCTCCCAATGTTTTTTTACTTTTTCCAGGAATTTCATTGTTTTACGACAAGGTCGCCGAAAGCGGGCTTCCTGAACGCTTACATGGCGTGCGCTGACTCAACCTTATGAGACCCATGAAAACAAAGTTCCACAAAAACATTGTCCTTTAGAAAATCTATAAAAAAGTCCGCGATGGTATATGTTTATCTTTTAAGCTTTAACCACAGTAACCATTTTAATATACTTAATTTATATTTAAATTTATCGAGTTATCGTTAATGTAATTACTCCAATTTCGTATTAATCCTTATCAATATAAATATAATAGTCACCTTTTAGATTTTATATAGATTGAAACTGTACTTTACAGTACATCATTATGATAAATCCTTTAGGAGATATCATAGATTTAAAACTACGTGTCAGCGGCGCGGCGGACGGGCCGCGCGCTGTGCGCGGGCAGCTTGGTTATGGAATGACCGACCCGAACGGGCAGACGACGTTGACGATTGTGACAATTATCATACATCCCCGCAAATATTATAACTGTGAAAGGAACTCTGTCTGTCTATGTGTCTGCTACGCTTTCACGCCTAAACCACTGAAGCCCAATTGTAAATACATATTTTATATTTTATTCAATTTGTCAACGAGTAATAATTTCTTATTGTCGAATGTCCCCTGTGAACAGCAAATAGCAAAGTATTAAGATTAACTGTTGCTCGGGTAGTGTTAAGTTATCGTATACGACTTATTGTCACAGAAAAGGTTGTTTGAATCATTTGATTACATAATTTGCATACAAACGTGTAAGACGCACCCCTGGCAATAGATTGTGGCGCGGCGTTCCAAGTGGCATTTAATTAAAAACATGTCAGAGGCCGAACCGAGCGCTCCTTACCAGAATGTCCCACCAGACTCGGTCGTACCACAGAAATAACTAGACCAAGTACTTAAAATTGCTTCCTGACACCGTAACTACTCGGTCAGTTTAGAATCACAATAACGATCCAGTACGGTTTGTAATCGCGGGTTACAATCGATCCTTCGTTACTGTTGGGGTCGAATTTTAGCCAGTGGAAATTTGAATAATAGAATTTCGTCTTTGCTTCAGCGGGTCGAATGCCAAGTGCTTTTTTTTGCGAAATCAACTCATTACGGAATACTAGCCAGACGTTGATTATTTCAAAAAATATCTCTCGCGAACCATATACCATTAGACGAAACATCTCAGGGCCAGAAGCCGATGCGAGGAAATCACTTTAACTAAATTTGGAGCGAGATGTTATGAGAACGTCTACTGGACATATTCCCGCTCGAGTTACTTCACGATGTTAACTTTTAATATCGTATCTTTATCTTTCTCTGTTGTTGCAGCGCCACAGAGAGGCACTTAATTATAAATATATCAGGCGCCCCTTCGGAGCCACAGATTGCTATCGTAGGGGATTTAGCTACGTCGTTTATAGCTACGTGTATTATACATAGTATAATACTGTGTATGCGTATTATTTTAGCCACTATACGAAGTGTATACACTAAATAAGTATTTTTAATGTATTGTGTGAGGTTTGCAATGTAAAAGTCCACCCTGTAATTATTGTTCCATCGGCGGTGGCGAGGCTCCCGCGCGAGTAGGGGCGAGGCTCTAGTGCACAACGCCGGCGAACGAACTATTAAGTCTATAAGGTGTGAAGTGCAGGTTTTCTTGGATGTTTACTTTGAACGATATACACATCATCCTGGTTTTTATCGATATGTAACAAACCTTCGTTGCCTCGTCGGAGGGTTTAAAGACGACTTGAAATATGCGATTGTCAGATTGGCCAATACTCCTTACCTCCGCCAAACCTCACCGGAGTGGCACGGTGCTATAAATTCAAATTCAAATTCAAATTGTTTTATTCATTATAAGGTACATACACGTACGTACACTCAGTGAACGTCATGGTTTAGTCATCTCACTAGGGCTTTGTGCTTTTGTGCTTTTATATGCTCCAGGGTTCATGTTAGAGGATATCTGTAGCCAATACTGGGACTTTAAATGGGTTCAGCCTGATTAACTACTTTGGAGTACTTAAAAAGGACCACATTTACTTTAAACATATGATCGACGTCAATCAAAAACATTAATAAATTGTCATTTAATTCTGAACAAAATATAGTATTATGTAAGCGCGAGACAATTATAATGTGACTCGTGCAGCCGGAAGCGCGGCGGCCGACAGGCGCAAAGCTCTACAAAATATCTAACCGGGTGCTTAAAAAATAACGAATCATCTCCGCCACATGCCTTTTTTGCGAAAAGAGAAAAATATTACAAAATGGGTTTTCCCCGCATTGTGCGCGGCGGCCTTTTTATTCACTCCACTTTACAATTTTAAAGGTGTTTGAAAGACCTTTCCAGAGCCGCCATCATTTTGAATCGTGCCCCCGACTCGCATTATACAAGCGTCACTACCCGAAATCCTTCACTTTTACTCCAACGGCAAAGCACTCATAATTTTGGAATTCATTATCAAATATTTACAGAGGTGTTTTAATGAAACAAAAAGCGTTTTACGAGGAATCGGTTAAATTGGGCTTTTACAAAATGGTCTTTAATGTACCTATTTTAAGATGGGTATAAACACTTTGAATATCGAAGTATCGATAGACCAATCGAAATTTCAGCCTGATTCATAATCAAATATGTCAGGACATGAAGTTACAAATCACGTCATTATGAATAATTTAAATGTGCATATAATATATCTGCTACGGTAAGTTTAATGTAATGCTTTCTTTCACTCGATAACCTTTTTTTGGTTCAAAAATGTTCAAGTTAAAAAAAAAATTGTTAAGATATGTAACTTTGTGAATCTAAAAGTAGGTATATATTGTGCCTTCTTCGAATAAAAAACATACATTTAGAGTTTAGCCATCCTCCGAGTAGGCAACGTACATTAAAGCATTGTAGAAGACAATTTTCAAATAAAGAATTCTAGCCTCAAGTAAATTCATAATGAAGAGATTACTTAGCGAGAAGTAATTACTTCTATCTAAATATGAGTATTATACTTGCCTGTGTCTGTGTAACAATGCAAGTAGATCTGCGGCTTGGCGCAAGAGAGATCACCGCTATGCTTCTCTCGTCAAACTCTCACAAAAGATTCACTCACTCTCACTTAGCATGTACATGTACTACCTGTACAATATAATGTTCGTCAAATTATATATATTTCTATCACCATGTAAAAAAAAATGCTGGGATGTACTTAGTGTTCAGAAAAATGTGAGTTTTTGTTACAAACAATATTTTTATCGCAGACTTTTAACATTTTTCATAATTTTATTGAGCACCAGAAGCGTCGCTGGTTCATTTTTGAAAACGGTCGGACGCCGATTCGGACGAAGAATGATTTTGAACAGATTTGAATGAGGTCACGTCTGTGGCTCCGTCATTTAAAAACATCAATTTATTACATTTGTATTGCTTTAAACAATTTCATATACTTAGCTACATACGAATATTTATTAAAGGACGAATACATATTAAATGACGCGGCCATATACAGAAATGCAAGTAAATGTTAATTACCTACACAGAATATTATCACCGACAAGTGTATAGCCTTTGATCGATTGTGGCCTGCGTAGACGTAGTAGTAGTAATGTCGAGGTAGAGAAGTCGCGAGAGAAGTTATACTAGCCTCGGATGAAATGTCCCACCGGATATTTAAACCTACTTAAAAATATAGAATTATATACATTTTTAGTGATAAATATAGCTTTCTTTTATAAAACAGAAGTTACTCGCCGAACTGATGTCTGACGTTACTAAACGTGAAATATTTAAATAACTTAAACATTGTTCTTAAAGAACTGTTAATGACATTATTAACCTTATATGAAAAGTAAATCGAATAATTAACAATGGGCGTCTCCCGGCCGAGTACCAGGAGCCGATACCGGGAAGAAGGTATTCTCGTACAATGAAATACCCCTCGATCCCCACTGATTGATTGCGGCCTGCGGGCGGATCAGTTATCGAGAGGGTGCCATGCGTTGCAGGGAAACATTCTACCTCGGATATTCGTGTCGGGGATTTCACTAAATTATATTAACTCGCGTTGGGGAAAAGCGTAGCAAATAAAACGAGATAACGTTTCCTAATAAACAGTTGACTCTTCGAAGAATAATAAGAATGAATGGTTTTCAAAAATTAAATATTGTTGGGCCTTCCCTCGCAACAGAATATCGCCATGGCCGCGCTAACCGTGCGACGTAACGTTCGTCGCGAGCGAACCTTCACTACGGTAGCTCTGTTTCAGAATCGGAAAAACGTTTTTGCACAGCTTTTAATTCCATCAGCGGCGGCGCGCCCTCGCCGGCGCACGGATGCAACGCACACCTGTCCGAAATCAATCTAATCCTAAAGCCACAGTCCAATTCGCGCTGCAATCTCGCGTGTAAACAGTAAACCAATCGGCGATAGAGGGCGCGCCTCCCGCGCCGCATCCTGCTGTAATTCTATTTCGAAACCGACTCGATTCGCCGACGCGGCCGCCTTTATAATCAATTCTTTCAACTTCGAGTACCTGCAAGTGTCGAATGGAAATGATGAAATGTTCACTTTATATTTACATTATTGAAAATTCACACCGATTTTACTACCCCTTAATTACGCTCCTTCTGAATAACAATTCAATCTCTTCAATTTATTATTAATTTTCAGATCATCAACGTTATTGCCGTCTTCACTTGTAAATGTGGACACGATCGTATTTTAGTAAATTATACTCACTCAATTATCTAAGCGTATTGTGCGGCGACGATCTTAGTAAACGTTTGTATATAATGTTAACAATGCGCACGTGTATAGCGCAGTACAACATTGCAATTCCTTCGATCGAAGTACATTTCGCTCCGAATAGCGAGCTCCATATTGGCTTACCGACGCCGTGCAATCTAAATCGAAGTTTGTAAACACACATACCATCGACGCCACGACGCGACGGCACACCGTCTGCTTCATTGTAATTCACTGTGAAAAGCTTAAATCTGCATGATTGAACGTGTATCATTTTTAAATCATCGATAACCTAGTATTCGGAAGCACGGCCTCTATTCCGGGATTCTGTGGCCCGAATTCCTGGCATCGATCTCTCCTTGCGCAGTTATGTGATCACGATTCAATATCATAGCTCATACCGTACCGGAGGTCGTGGGTTCGATTCCCACCCTGGACGAACATTTGTGGTATGAGCACAATTGTTTGTTCTGTGTCTGGTCGTAATAAAAATATCTATATAAGTAATATATCGTATGTATATATGTATATTTACCTGCTGTCCGGATACCATAAAATAGGTATTCAATTGCCTAATTTGGAATCGGATAGCCGTGTGTGAAATTGTCCCCACATTTGTATTATTATTATTATTATAACACTTTTAAAAAAATGCTTTACAAATGCACACATAAAAAGAAATCGCTGACTTTGCGAGCAGGGAGCCCGGAGACTTCGGAACAAGCTGCGATCTGGATCGAGGGCGAAGCGAGAGCCAACTGGGAACTCGAACTTTGCCAACTTTATCAACGGAGATATGACTCCCGCCGCCTGACTGTGTAGATTACCTGAATTTAAATTGTTTAACTGTTAGTTTCCACTGAGTCATTTAGTTTGCGACATTTCTAGAAGTTATCGTAATAGTAACGTCACGGATTAGGAAGTTTGTGACTTTTTCGTACACTCGAGGCGAGGCGCACGTGGTTCGATTGAGATTTGGAATGCATGTCTAGCATCTTAACCTAAGTCTCTAATTATTAGCAGAAATAACACGACCGTTACAGTAATATTTCGTATCGTTCACGAAATACGAATAATAACAATTGGGACAATTTTTCACACGGTGACCTTATGGTTCCGGTTACCGGACAGCTGATTAACGTACATTTGTATACACATACTACATGACATATGATGTATCTAGACATCTAGACATTTTTATTACACCGAGAAAAAGAATAAGAATGTTTACCCCGGGCGGGGATCGAGCGCGAGACCTGCGACTTAGCACGCGGCCTTTCTAGCCACCACAGCAAGAAGCCAGTTGCACAGTTGCAAGATCTGTTAGCAATATCGGGGGATATATTCCGAAGCAAAATATGTTTCGTGTAGGCGACAATTTAAAATGTAAAACGAAATCAAGATGCGAAATACGCTCGCACGCTCGAGCGCGCGCCGTACCAACGCGCGGCCGCCGGCGGCGCATCCGATCGCACGAATCATATCGCACGCGGTAATATCGGCGGACGGCCGCTCCGCGCTATATTCTGCTGCTTTTTATTTCGTTTCGCTCGCAGCCGAGTTTCGTTTCGCTGCACCTTATAATAAAGTAACTAAGTTTTCGCTTTAGTCGACTGCGTTCTCGCATTTCATTTGCCGCGGGGCGTATTTGTCTCATTAAGTTTATGTAGAATAATTATTTTGAAAAGTCCAAGGCGGGCGAATAATTTTTCTCCGTTTCTGACTGTGGCTGGGTTTTGTCTCTAATATTTATTTCGTAACGAAGTGTTATTACATTTTCAGACGGATTCCTCATTAAGTTATATGACTTCGCCTCGTTTATAGTCTCGAAGTTTCTACTGAAAGCTTATTAAAGTCAATCCTACAAGATACGAGAGATACATATTCTTTATTTTCTCCCTAAAATCAGAAATATTAAATGTAATATGCAAATAGATTTGTACACATCCTTATGAGTAATTGATAAATATAGCTACTGCACAGTAACTTGCTCCCGATTCTGATGTGCGTTCACAAGCGAGCAACGAATCACTTGTAAAATCGAATCCTTTGAAAAGTCGAGTAAATGAAAAAAAATTACAAGTACATTTAGTTATATAATGTATGAAAACTCCAATTTCGACGAAGAAATTTAAAATTAACAGCCCTTTCTTACAAGCAACGCCATAAACGTTCTTGAGCTACGACTATTTGTGAACGCCTTTGAGATTAATGTATCCGCGATGTGACCACTATTGTTAGCGCAATAAAGTTTAAAATGCTCAATATAAATTGGCAGACGAGCAGTCGCGGGGTCGAAATCGTTTTATGGACATTAGATAGAGTGGGCGACGGCGAGGGGCGCGACTAGTTTTACGATCTGTAGTTTGTACGACTCAATTGTATTATGGACCGGGGTCTTACGAACGACTATTAAAAGCCTAACCCGCGAATAATTTAAAAGTAATTGGGTTTTATGGCGACAAATAGACGGCGGGGCTTTACGCCGCTTGTCAAACGGCAATAAAGATAGCACTCGTACGAGGGGCGCTATTTGTAAATTGACATAACAATGTCGCGAGCCAGGCTTTCCATATCATTTTGAAAAACTTTTGACTTCAGTTCTGTACTTGTGTTTACTATAATGTACAATAAAACCACGTGTATGCGAATGAATTAAACATTCATCGCGACACAGCCATGATACCTTCCAACGCGAAAGTCTTCGATAAGAGCTCCATGAACATGAACAAAAAAGCTTGCGAGGGCTGAAGCTCGGCATACGTCGACGGGTCCGTTCCATTACATTTAGTAATCACGCTCCGTTCGGGAGCGACTCAAGAGAGGCGGCGGGGTGCAAATCGCTTCTGTACAATTAGAAAGGTCCGATGCATTAGATGCACCCCAGGTGTGTGTGGGCGGAGGGCGGGCGGGCGGGCGTGCGGCTAACTCGCTTATGCAGTAGGAGCGGTGACTGCGCGCTTCACTGATTCAATTTGCACGTTTTATTGAGTGAAAATTGCTACAGACTGTACGCCAGACCAGAGTCTTTCGCATAAAGTGCTAGTATAGAGATGTAAGGGTATCCGGGACAAATAGGACTAATTGAATGCAAATGAAATCCTTTGTAAGTGGAGACTCGGTGGCCAACGTATTAGATAAATCTCACACCTGACACTTCTTGTACTGCAGGAACGTGTAGTGAACACTTCTGCGCTTCTCCGCTTTACGTAAATGATGTCGTTTAGATTATAGTTTGTCTGAAAGTTACAAGCGTCTGTACAGTTCTAACATTAAAAGATCATTTACTTTATTGTCAGCTATGTTCATCAGCTGTCCGGTTGCCGTAACAAAGGCACTTCATTGTCTAATTTGGAATCAGATAGCTGCGCGTGGAATACTCCTGGTTATTATTAGTATTAAAATCGTTTTTTTTTTTGTTGGTAGCGAACGAGCTGGCAGCGGTCACGAGCGACCGCTCCCGCCCATGGACATATGCATCCGACCTCTACTAGGGCTGTAGGGATGAGACTGTTAGTGTGAAGTCAGTTAATAGGTGTTAACAAGAATTAGTCGGTGAGTACTCGTTAGTGATAGGACTGCCGGAATGGGACTGTTAGTAATATTAGTCTAATTAGTATTTGTTAGTATCCGCCCAGGCCCACGCCCGTATCGTAACCGTGTCCGTATTCTATGACCACCGATACCAATAGATGCAACGTTATGTAAGTACTTGCATGCGACAATATTGATGAAATCCCCGTCTTACATCAATATACTTCAATGGAGGTCCGGACGAGAGCGCGGTCGCTCGTGCTGTTTCCCGATGAAGCTCATCAAACGTCGTCATTATACGTTCTAGTATCGTGGAGGGGACAACACGCGGCGCTGATGTACAATACGACTCGAAGATACCGACGGCTCCTCGCGCGCACGTTCATTATTACAACTGTAATATAATGTATATTCTGCATTACTACGCTTTGTATACAACTGTCACTATGCCATGAACAGACGCAGCCAGTTCGATTCTCGTCAAATTAGATTATACATACGAATACATACGAACTCACCCCCACGTCTACGGGTCCGCGCCCCTTCTTGGGTGTCAACTCCCGCGGGAGCTTGGGAAGCTGCCGTCGGCCTCCATGAGAAGAAACTAGTCGGAAAGGCAAGACAGGATAGAGACCATGAAGCCTTTTCTACCGACTACTTTAGCTGGAGTGTTCAGTGCCGCGGAGCATTTCAATGCTATCTTTGACCGAAGTTAGAACGACACGTGAGGTGTCATATAAGTGAATACCAGCGGCTGTCGACCATATAAGGATAAGTAATACTATTACAGTTGAGTGAGACTCATAAGTGAAACGGATCTCGACGTAACGCGCCAAATGTATAAAAAAGTCAAGCTTCATAAAATATCTGACATACGAGTCGTCTCTCGTGATTCGTGGCGGGTTCACATTTGACCGACGATATCGCAATTTAACCCAGAAACATCAGTTGAATTTTATTTATCCTGGGACCTCATCTCTTTCCCTCTCCAAAACGTTTATATAGCCCTTTCCCTATCACTCGGGATGATTAACCGAGCTAATTACAAGGTCCTCCACTTCCCTTCTGTTATGTAATTAACTTCACATTTAACCCTTTTTCATACATTTTCGTGGGGTATTCGCAACCGTCTGGGCCAAGTCCCTGTCGGACTCGCGCACCGAGGGTTCCGTAGAAACCTGTAGGTATATATTCGTAAAGGTATTATAAACCTGAGTATTTGATATGAATTTCAGCTTAATACCTCCACGCGTTCC
>DWUN01003641.1:0-11768 GCA_018249975.1 Passova gellias
AGTATTTCTCTACTATATATTATACATATAAACCTTCCTCTTGAATTACTCTATTCATTAAAAAAAACCGCATCCAAGTCCGTTGCGTAGTTTTAAAGATTTAAGGGAACAAGGGGACATGACAGAGAAAGCGACTTTGTTTTATACAATGTAAGAAGATATATATTATGGGAAGCTTGGAATGTTCTATGTTAAATTTATACTAAGGAAAAGCATGGATTGTAACGCTATCAAATTGATTTTAGTCTCAAATCCTATTGTGATTGTAGTGTGTAGAGACCATATTAAGTTTTAATTATGATCTGTCTAAGACTTGGATGAATAGGTCGAATTAGGTAAAATGAGCAAAAACTCAAACGCCTATGTCGTTAACCATTATAAAAATAAAAAAAACAAAAAAATTATCAGATATATATACTGACAGAAAATGAACAATATCGTAACATTAAAGTTTTCTTAGAGTTGTAAGCATTCTTTTATGGTTCAATACAAGGCCGCCAACCGCATACTTGTAATAACTCATAAAAGTTTTCCGAAATGAAGTGGACATAAATATTCCACGATAATATTAAATATTAAAATATATCGTCAATCGGACTTGGGGAGTATGGCACAAAAAATAAGATTCATTTTCAGGCGACATAGTTATAGGTAACATCGATGATGAAACGTCGTGACGTACATCGTAACGTACGCGTTGGGATTGCTAAATAGTAATTGCATGCTTTGTGCGAATTTACATTCGGCAAACTTTTGATGACAGTCATCGAGGAAAAAACAATGAAAAATTACACATCCAGTACATACTTTACTGTGTAGCTATGTTTATGATTGTTATCATTGTAGTTTGACAAAATTACGGAAGCAGAAATGACGAGGTCACGTTTAGTTAATTAATCAATTAATTAATTAATAAGGCTATTGTAAGCTATCATCGTTGGAATGCATTATAGAAATATGTATTACATAATTCCATTACTACACGTAGGTATGTATCGATCGGAGAATTGATTTGTTGAAAACAATATTTTTTTCATTTTTCAAGTGTTTGGTCAACATAAAGTAAGTCTAGATCTGTGAATAGATCATAGAATACATTAGGTACAGTAAAGAATCAATTTAGTACTCATATTGTTAACAAAGGATGCCCTAGGACTAGGAATATTTTATGTAGCCATCTATGAATTTGATTTGACTGAGGATTCATTTGTAGTTACATAATTTAATTGAAATTTGCCATAGAAAATATTCCTCCATTGATTGTCACCAAACGAAAATTACACAAAATATTATTTATAATTTACATTTCCAACGAACTTCCTAACTGGTAACCTACATATATTAGCATTTCTAAACAAATCTACTAGCTAAAATTAATCCGGTCGTAACATCACGTCAATGTTGTGGTTTATCTAGAGGATCGTGATAGCCTTATCGCTAGCAACGGCCTTGGTTTTAACTTAACGTCACGCGATTAATAACAATAACAAAAACGGAAGTTTATACAACGATGACACAATGTATGCAGTCTGAGTAACAATGTAAATACAATATAATGAAAACGAAACTATGTAAGCCTCGGGTATAGTAAATGACGTGTTATATAATATGTGCAATACTTGGTACTAAAATGACAGTTTGAGTTGATATACAAATTTTATATGTTAAGCACAGCATGCCCACAAATATTTACCAACAGATCATCTATATTATGTCTAACTTTTGACTCAATTAAACAGTTTTAAAATATATGAAAATAGCGAAAATAGTAGTGGTTAATTTACCTGTACTATGAAATCATGTTTAGATGATTCTAAATATGTAACATACTAATTAATAAGGATCAAATATAATAGTTTAATTTACCTGTTTGAGCAGATATACAAGAATTAAAGAAAAGTGTACTATTTGTACCATAGACAATAGAATATAGACTGGCTGGGACAACTAAGAGACAAAATGTCTTAGGTTTTAAATGTTAAATTATAGCATGGAGCTGCAGAAAATTGTTAATAACTATGCCATTAAATTTATTACTAAAGTAAGTGTTAGTAAAAAACGAATTAACTCCACTGACCTTCGTGCTCCTTTAGTGAGTTTGATGTCTGCCTGCTTCGTCTTCACAATTTCCTGCATCTCCTTGACGTCCTCGCTGTAGTCAAGCAGCTCTGCTTTCAACTCTTGAATGCTTTCCTTTTCAAGCAATAGTGATTTCTTCTGTTGCGCTGAAATTTTAAAAAATCTCTATAAAATAAATGAAATACCATAGACAATGCAACATTTTTTAACAACACAATAACATTTCGTCTCTTTGGTACTGATAATTATTATATGCCTTAAATGTGGCAACACTAGCCTTGGTATTATTATTGCAAAATTTAAACATTGAACAAATCGAATAACAGACGAAATAGATGGTGACATAATTATGTATATGAAAATGATGTTTCATCAATCCATAGTTCGTTACATGGCTAAGGACGCTATCTAAATTCATCACAACCAAATCATTACTAATACTGAAACATTAGTATTGTTTGCAAAATTTTGTATTGTGCAGAAAACATGCTCAAAACAGGGACCAAGAATCTTATAATGTGTATAGCACAATAACTGACTTTCATAATTAATAATATATCATGTACCCAAGTATGTTCAATAAACATGTTAAATCATTATAACAATTTGATTTTAACAATATGTAATGGTTTTAAGGAATGACGTCAAAGTAATATAAAACAACATCCAATAGCAACAAGATGGCCATTTTTACGCAAAATATCTATTGTCTACTGGCTAGTAATAATCTATTTATAGGAGTTACTGAACTCAAACATGACATGCACAGGTAAAAATAGCTCATGTGTGAACTTTGCTGACAACATTGTGACTGTGTACCTTGACATTGGACAGCTTTAGAAAAAAACATGGCTTCCTGCCAATTGGTTCTTACCTAATTTCTCCAAAGCATCCTCTATTACTTCAATGTCTTTTCCAGAGAGACCTTCCTCAGTCTTAGACTTTGTGTCCACTGCTATCATGGGGGCAGTGTCCACCATTGCGGGAATACTACTCTCATCGATAGTCGGCGCCTTATCTTTGAGCTCTTCCTTCTCCCTCTTCTTTGCTTCGAGCCTCTGTTTCTCTCTTTCTGCTTCCTGTAATTCTTGTTTTTCTTCCTTAATCTTTGCCTCCTCCAATTTGATTGCTTCCGCTTTGGCCTGCAAATGTACATATTTATACAAGAACCGACAAAAATATCCAAATTCCTTTCCACGGTAGATGACACCATAAATATAGGATTCGAAAAATTACTATCAATACATTAAAGGTTAAAGTATAACAAAAGGCACTGACTATTTAAAATTCAATATTTTTCTAAATAGATTTTTCATTGGCTTATATTATGTCGCAAATATATATTAATAATATGTATCCAAGTCATCATAAATCATATTTTAGAGATTACTAACAATACCTTAAAGTCAACTTTGCCCTCCTTCTCCCCAATGGCAGCTCTAGTTTGTGTAGCAACCTGTTCAGGCAAGGCAGAAATTGTAGCTTTCAGCTTGTATGTGGTAGGTACATGCTCGGGCACCATCAATGCTCTCGAAAGAAGCAATAATGACGGTGGCACTCTCTCATTCAATGACAAATCCAACCAGTTCCTCAGCTCTTTCCGCAACCTCTCCTCCGACACACCATACGCTCTCATACCCCTGGCCCTGCAAGCCTGTTGTAACTCGCTAAAGTTTAAGCTATCGACACCTTCCTTGGCTATCATTTTGTCGTCTGCCGCTAACGATCTCAACTTCATTTTCAGATTAAACCTTAACATAGCACTCGTGCCAATCGTTGATACATTGAGCACTTTACACAATGCAATCAGATGTGGTCTTTGTAGAGAGTCCAAAGTGATTTCGTCTTCAAATAGTTTCGAAAATTTCATTATCTCCTCACTGGTTGCAACATCACCGGACGTCCTAATTCTTGTGAAGAAACTGGAGAACTCCTTAGCGAGTTCCGAATGTCTGTTGCTGGCTTGCGGAGCCATTTGGTCCAATGTTTCCTGGAAGAACTTTGCCATCTCCAACTTGACTTTTAAATGTTGCTTCAATTTTGCTTCCTTCTGACTGCTACTCTCAAATGTGGATGGCAACATATTCGGGAACATCTTAATGAAAAAGGGCAAAGCAAATTCCAGGAAAGGCACCACAATAAAAACAATAAATGGCACCATTCTGAAAAGGTCCCCGATAGTTGTGACCAAAAGTCTGTGTTCCCTCCTCGTCAGAGAGTTCCCTCTGAGGATCTTGAAAACCAGAGATGTTGATATTCTTATTTCAATGAAAAGCAAACGGAAGCCGTGGTAATAGTGTCGCAATTCATCCATTATTCTCTCTTTTAAGCTCTTTTTTACTTCTACTTTCTTTGGAAGCTTTTCCTTTTCTTCTATACCTTTCTTGATGGTCTCAACTGTGGCCTCCACTTTAGACGAGGGTTTGAGCGGTTCCTTTTCAAACCTGTAGCCGCTAGTGTTAATAAATCTGACGTGACGGGGATAGCAGAACACCCTCGTGTTAAGAGGTTTCTGTGTAATATCATGTTGTAATCCTATAGGCTGAGTTGTGTAATAAGACAATGACCTTGAAAGTGTAATGTATGGAAAATTTTGATACTGCCGCGCCTCCCCTAGCAATGCTGAAATAAACAGAAAAATGCATGCACGTAAACATTAACAGATATTTGAAACATTCTGACGATAATAATAAAATTAGCAACAACGATAAATATTTGGCAATATGTTTTTTGTGTTGTTTAAATTTCTTTACGAAAAATATCTTAGCCAATTAACTAAAAACACTAATTGTAACCACTTAGATTATTAACTGATTATTTTAGAAATATTGGAGGCATTGATATTGTTCAATATTGGCATAAACAATGAACGAAAGTTTTCAGCATATACTTTACTATGATGTCTTGAATTAAATTATTCCGTTTCATACAGTCAAAACGGAATTATAACCAAGTTATATTTATATTTACACATAACACCATAGAACTGATGAAGTCATAGTATAATCAATCAAATTTGTACTGATACGAAAGGTTATAATGGTTAAATGTTTATTTGATGAAAAGGCCACACTTTCAATACTTACTCGATTTCTTTATGCGTCGACAGTGATTCAATATTAATCTGTTCATTTTTTCTTTCTGTATCGGCTTATGATATGAAAAATATGAAAATTAAAAACAAAATCAACCCTTACGCACCATGACAATCGAGAAGTAATACAGATAAAAAATCCTTGATCGAACCATGTACGCTTTAGTTTTTTTTATACAAATACAATAATTAACTATTGAAACAGACCAAAGAAAAGATAACATATAAATTGACAGCTTTATTAAATTGTATTATATCCCATTTTATACAAAATTTATGACTGTTCATGTAACGCTACTGCTCTTTGCTTATATGTTAATATCAATGAAAATCTTCAAAACTTTTTCTTAATTTAAATTTTAGTATTTTATCAAATGCATTGAATAAATCGTTTTTCATGGTTTCAACAAAATGGAACTTCATACAATAGGCTTATTTTCATAAACAACGAGGAATACATATATAGAAAACTGTACCTGGCAACATTGTTATTACTGACATTTAGCACTGGAATTTGACAGATCCGAGCGGAATCGAAACCATACAATAATTTATCTTTATTCCCTAAAGATTTAGGTTATTGCGATGTTACTGAAGATCATTTATTTAATGAAATTTGTGACTTAAAATCGTCTCCAAATCCTGTGAAAAGCAAAATAGCCATAATATTTTCGTGATTTGTAGTCAAGTTTATATAGGTAAAGCTTTGAATTACACATGAATATACTGCGCCAATACTCAAATAACTTCAAAACTGTTATTAAATCGGTCCTGAGGTCTAGTTGTGAGTTATTTTTAATTTTAGTGTATTTTATTTCTAAAGCAATAAGACAAGATTCTATTTTACTTTGTTTTTATGTACTTGTTGTTTTATGTTTATACACAAGTCATATCACGTGTAAAATACATCATAACCTTTGAAAAACCCTATTCCTTCAAAATCGGCAACGCATGGGCAACTCCTCTGGTGTTGCACATGTCGATAGGCGACGGTGACCACTTACCATCAAGTAGCTCGTCTGCCCGTTTGCTAGGTTAGTTTTTATATAAAAAAGGGTTTAGATTTGTTTAATAATAATTTAATAATACGAAATATAATCAGTATGTATATGCAAAGATAAGGCGATCACATGACTGAAATTAAAATTTAACTTGGCTCTGGAATAGATTATTCATATACGGGTAGTTGAAGAATCGCTGTGCAAGCTGAGAAGTGAGTTAACAAGCACTCGGCCTGTCCACAATAAATACATAAGTATATAGACGATTATTCAACAGAACAGATTTTTGTGTTTATCACTCATAAACATCCATCGCAGAGTAATTGCTTTGCCCTCACATGTTCTGGTGGAATAAAACTCATGAACTCCTTCAGGAGTCACTTTCATATCCACTGAACCAGCTGATAATTATGAATAAAGTTGATAGACCATGAAATATCTAATCTTATCTATTAGATACTGATATAATGACATCAATGTGTCTGTTTGTAATGTCGAAATACCAGCTATTTACTGCTTTGATACAAATGTGTATAAGGCATTCACAACAAAAAATCTAACTATGCCTTTTATTTATCTGTCTTTTCTTTTTAATCTCCAAAAAAGTCTGACTGATTTTGACACAACTTGGATTGAAAGATAGGTGATGTTATAAAGAGTAGCATATGTCATTTGCATTCATTACTAGCTGACCCAGCAAACTATGTTCTGCCATATAAATTATAACAGTATTTTTCTACTATATAATGTATGTTATACATATAAACACTCCTCTTGAATCAGTCTATTTATTAAAACAAACCGCATCAAAATCTGTTGTGTAGCTTTAAAGATCTAAGCATATATAAGGACATACAGTGGAAAGAGACTTCGTTTTATACTATGTAAAGATATGTTATATTTCAGAGGCAACTAAAAGCAGTATTCTATCTGGGTGAATATTAATATATCGCTTCACTTGTTATGTATAGCTTCAGGCAGCCGAGCGACAATGAAGTCAGCCACTAATAAGAGTAAAGCGAAACATATCGTTTGGGTCGATCTGGAAATGACCGGCCTCGATATACACAAGGACTACATACTGGAGATAGCCTGCTTGATAACCGACGCTGACCTGAATGTAGTTGCGACTGGTCCTAATATAATAATACATCAGCCGGACAACATATTGAATAGCATGAATCAGTGGTGTATGACTCAACACGGTGAGGTAAAGATTTTTTGTTAGTGATGAACAAAATGAGGTACTCAATTTGATGTATGTGTATTTTTTTTACTTATTTTTAAATCTCGTTTATTTTACAAATCTAAGATTTCACTAAACCTCTCTCTCTCTCTCTCTCTCCCCCTCCCTCTCTCCCCCCTCTTCCACCCCTCTCTTCCACCCCCCCCCCTCTCTCTCTCTCTCTCAATCTTTCTTTCGCTCAATGGCTATGTGCTTTATGCTAAGTTAACCCTATATAACTGTCCCTCAAGCTCTCTTTCGCTCTTCTTGGATAAAATGTCCCACATTTCACGTGTTGTTTCATCCGTAAGAATTTTATCCTCATGCGTGCAAGTTTCACTTCAATAATATTTTTTTATTTTTCCAGAGTGGGCTCATAGATAGCAGCCGTAAATCTACGATATCGGTTCACGATGCTGAGCAAGAGGTGTTAAACTTTGTAAGAACTCATGTACCCGAAAAGAAATGCCCTCTAGCTGGTAACAGTGTATATATTGATCGGCTGTTTCTCATAGAGTATATGCCGAAATTAAATGACTATTTACACTATAGGATCATAGATGTCAGCACTATAAAGGAACTAGCCAAGAGATGGTACTCGAAGGAATTTTCTAGAACACCTCAAAAGAATTTCAAACACAGGTGCATGAGTGATATCGTGGAAAGTATTGAAGAAATGAAGTACTATAGGGACAATGTATTTAAGTCTGTATTGGTGGAGTGAGGATATAAAAAAAACTTATTTGCATATCACTGAGACCACAGTTTTTCAATCTAAGAGATAAAGGTTTGCAATCTGTTCAAATAATTTGTTGAAGGGACAAATTTTAATGTGTTTTATAAGTATATGTGATACTAATACATGAAATAATAAACTTATAGCTTATTTTTTTTTATATAATTTTATAGTGAACAGATTGTAGTTTTTTTTTAAAGCCCTTTCATGGATAACGACGTAAAAACGGTTGAAAAACAAAGCTCTACAAGATTATTATTAATACAATTTTCGTACCTTGACTATTATTCTTTACTAGTATTATATTAATATAGTATTTTGAATAACAGCGCCATCTTGTATCAAGAGTATTTCTTTAAATTGGTAACAAACGGACTTATTATAAATAATGCGGCTACTTGCCGATAGATGGCACAAGGACAACTTGAAAATAATTATTCATAAAGTGTCTTGAATTGGCCGTAGTGGTTTAAAGTGGCTTATAGTTAATTAGCTTTTGCCTGCGATTTTGTCTGCGTGGAATAGTGACTGGACACAATTTGGAGTATTTCAAAATAAATTATAGCCTATTATGTTGCCGAGGACTAATAGGTATGTAAAAAAAAATTTTGCATCAAAATCCGCCCAGTAGTTTTTGTGTAAAAGCCGGACAACAGACACAAAAATTTTAAAATGTTTTTTTTTTTGGCTTGTGTTACCTGTATGAAGACCCCTAGGCGTATTTTTTTAGTATTTATTCAATGTACAGAATTGAACTCCACTACAGTTTTATTATATGTATAGATTAGTAATTGTTGTTTTTCCCCTATTTTATCAAAAACCATAAATATTACAGAAGGTTTTAGCTTTTGTTAACGGTTAGTCGCACATATAGATGCTCTTCACTGATCGTGGCTTTAGTTGGTACATTGCATGCTTTTACGAGCTTACTTCGGGTGAAGACGAAGGGTGTTTAGCCTTAATTTGTTAACTTAGGATAATGTCGATACCTATTCTACGCGCATGAACGCCTTGATACAGTACAGAAACGGAATTTGTAAGCGTCATGTGATTTGTAGTCTGATAAATAGGCACATATACATATGTAGGTCGGATTGATAAATCCCATTCATCTCTTATTGACATACCCTTTGTGATATGCGCGTTTTATTACTCTTTATTGCTTGTTTCTGCTCGCTGTTAGCTATTACAGTAACTGGCCAGTGTTTTTCATAAAGTTATTTATTTCGGTAATTTAAAAGTTATATTTAAAAGTTCTTCAAAAGAATGCAAAGGAAGTGAATCGTAAACTTTTTTTTGATCTAAATAATCTGTGGCTGTATTAAAAAAAGAAAATCTATATTACAGCGTAAATCGATGTATAGAATCGATAGTATTCTGATAGCAACAGAAAACCTTTTATGAGATTATAAACATATAATTATCACAGTGGAATGAGCATAGATATAAAAAGGGTCTGAAACAAAAAAAAAATAACGCTGATATTTTTCCATATATTGTCGAGAATCTGACCTTTTTTCCGATACGCGGCCGTATCCGATTCTCGCCGCCGTTACATAAAATTCACTGATCAGGAAAAGTTCAGTGATCTCCTATAATAACCCTTTGATCGTCTTTATGTTCGCGTAGCAGAAATACGCTGGGATTTTTCTTTGTTTTAATATTTTCCTTATGAAACTAAAACGGCGTAAAGGCGAGCGTGACCTGTCGCGAAACAAACGGAGTTTAATTTATTCTGCCAAGTATTGTTTTCATTTTCTTTTCAGCCAGCTGTTGCTGATCGATCACATAAATCGGTCTCGTTAGTGAAAACAATTAGGAAAAGTGAAATTTCGTGTTTCCAATATCGACCTCACCAATTTTTCCTAGCCTACGAAATTTTATTTATTTCGCTTACAACTGTTTCAATTCTCAACATATCGTTTCAAGTGTAGATTAAATTTATATAAGTAAAAAAGGGTTTCTGATAGGAAAAGATCATTGCCCTCGGGTCATTTGAGGTTAGTTATAGTTTGCCCTTACTAACCAATATCAAATTTCTAAATTAACATAACAATAAGTTTAATGATAATGTAAAAAATCCTGGCGTGCGTTAATGTGATTTTGACACGATAAGTGCGCTAATACTTTGGTATACATATCTGGAATATATATATTGGTATGTAAATCTTATAAATTAACTAGCTTTTGCCCGCGACTTCGTCGGCGTGGAATAGTGACTTTGAGTATAGCATTTAAATTTTCGAGGATACTTTGAAAAATTTGACAAATAATTTTTTTATCTTTCGTATAAAAATTTTGTTTTCCTCAAAGCATCCTATGCTACTTCTTATACCTCCAAGAATACGTTTACAAAGTTTCACAACGATCGGTTAAGTAGTTTTCGCGTGAAAGCTTTACAAATAAACTTACATTCACATTTATAATATTAGTACGGATTTATAATTACTATTTTAAGGATTGTAATGAAATGTAAACATCATTCTAGAATGATAAGACGCTTGAATAATTGTATAAAGAAAATAGAAACATTTTGGTAAAGGACGACATTTGGATCGCGTGGCCGACAGTATTTCCTCTCTTTGCGTGACTTGAACTTGCCTACCTGTTGTACAGTTTGAATATTTTAGTGCTTAGCCTTTGTGTTTGGCGCACATTTAAACACGGCTTCTAAGAATACGCCGCTAAACTTTTAGGTTTCTCATGATTATCGCTATTCGCGTGATTCAATTTTCCTTCGTTGTAAAAATATCTTAATGCGAACATAAAAATGTATATATATCTAAACCGCTGACGTATATAAAAAAATATATTTTTTCCTTTCATATAAACGGCATTTAAATATTGTAAAATAAATTAGCTCTACACTGAATAATGAATAAGATTTTATACTCATATATGTATAATATACTAAGTGTATAGTGTTCCGAAGAGTTGCGTGAGGGCAACGGCGACTATGTCCCCTAGGACTTTAAGGACGTGAGGTGAAGGAAGTAAAATCCACTTACATTGTAACAACGACCAGCGGACGAACTCTAGTATACATAAACAGGTCATATACCTACTTTTTTACGGTACTTAAGCAACGTCCGATACAACATAACTGACGTGAATTAAGGGTTTTCTGTTAATCCCCTGAAGCGGCCCAGCTCAGTCGATGAGCGACATATGACAGAGTAATTTAAAAGTTTTAATGTCGGCTTTGTTTTATAATGAATGGTTTATAATAATCCGTGTATGTGTTGCCCCGTCTATTAAACGACAAAGTTGACAGAATGGATTGTAATAATTAAGTAGGGCTTAATTGCAAATTTATTACGATTAACTTTGCCTTGACAAAATTAAAAAAAATGCTTGAAAAACAATCGCGTGTGGTCTTTTGTTAGAACGCTAGTTCCATTCATTTTGTATTGGCCATTTTGGAATATAGAAATTTGATATTTCAGTGACATTATGGTCATAAAAAATATATTAAATAACATCACAGAGAATACGGTCTGATAATGGCGCCAACATCGGATATAGCGATAAAATTATAAAATTAACAAGAACGTGGACTTACGCCTATTTCTGCCGTGAAGCAATTGTTTCTACAATTTGTGTTTCGGTTTGAAGGGTGTGGTTGCCGGTCCA
>DWUN01003642.1:0-11768 GCA_018249975.1 Passova gellias
ATTGAATTTTTCATGCTACTGCTTAATACTCGCTCGGCTATGCGTCTCTACATTTTGTTAATATCATCTAACACAAGAGACTAGTATGAAATAATTATCGAATGACACTTTACATCAATATTAAGCAACCGTATTATTATATCTTCTATCCTCGGCATCTTTACGTTTTGTAGGATCGCCACAGTAGCCTGATACTGGCATTCGGCAGAAATAGGTACTGTATTGCTTCAATATTAACCTGCTATCGTAATTTTTAATCGCTCAAGTGGTATCTTTTACAATTTAATACGTACTGTTGACGGACTCCCGAGTCGCTAGACTTGCATTCGGATCGAGCGCGCGCTTGGATGTTATCGGATAAAAGACGTATTTTATCGTGCACGAAAAACGAAGTAAGATGAATTCTCAAAAATGTTGATTTACGACTGCACGAACTGCTCATGCGGAGCTTTAGGGCTGCGGCACGATGCCGGCCAGGCATTGTGCTCCCCGCGATGCTTCATATGGAACAGTCGGGGGCTATACGACTGAAGATTCTTTTACGGTACCTTTTAGAATACTTTCTATTATATATTGTATTTTTTCATTTCTTTCCAGGCGTCCATAAAATAGAATGGTGCAGGTTTTTGGAACGACTTCAATTGTTGAAACACTCTTATTTGAAGAAAAATGGTACTTCAAATTATTAAACTGAATTGTGTAGCTGCTATGATTCATACTATTTAACAGGTCGTAAACGTAATAAAAGTTGTAACTATAATGTTTTGTAACTGTACTACTTTGTAAAGAGTAAAGATAAATAAGTTCCATGTCATCTTTTACATATTATTCCAGCCTTTTTGGATGGGAAAATGTATTTTAACTAACCCGTACCTTTCTCGGGGCTTAAGCTGTCCGTACGAAATTTTTACGAAATGAAATTTCGCAAAGCCACGTAAACGTAATAAATGCGCAGATAGAGATACGTTCACATTCGATATGATGTCGAGATGATGAAAAGGTAAGTGTATGACGCCTTAAAATTTACTCACTGTGAATGGAAACCGGGGACATAGAAATGCTTTGAAACTGTTTGTGTTGCGGTCTGTTTAAAAAGTAGTTGTATTTCAGAAAAATACCTCGGCGCCGGTGTTCGAAAGGTTTTATTGCGACGGTGCACAAACAACACAGCGGTGAAGGGAATGGGGAAAATGAATTCCCCTTTAGATATTTTAAAAAGTGTACTTTATTTCACAACAAGGACGGCGCGGGCGACGCGCGGTCGTTTTGCGGAGAAACTTTCCCCTGTCGTTATTTGCGACGTTCCTCCTGGAGGTATTCCTTCTCGGATAACACGTTTTACAGTTTTGTTTTTGCAGTAAAAGTATTTGAAAAACAGAATTGCAAAATGTTTAATTTTTTTTTCAAAATTTAGAAACTTATTTATAAACCTAAGTCGAATATTACCTACTTAATATACAGGATTTTGGAACATTTGCTTCTCTTGCATATGCCAGACTTTTGTTTTTTCAGTATCACGCAATACGAGAATAAACCATTGCAATTCAAAAAGCAGCCGTGATAGTTTTGTGGTTTGAAATTCAGTCTCTCGCTTCGGAGTTCCGAGTTCAAATTCTAGTACCCACCTCTGCTTATAAGATGTTACGTGCGTTTTATAGCTTCAAACTTAAACATCACTCGCTATAACGGTGCAAAAAAACATCCCGAGGATACCTTAGAACATGTTATAAAAAATATGTATTTTGAGATTTGCCAATTCGAGCTTCACCAGCCTGCTTCTTATGTAAGGAGATCCATGTCCAGCAGAGGAACGACGACAGGTCAAGAAAATATCTAAAACTTACGTCAAAAGACGGAATATTAAAAAAACATTTTCAATAACAATGACAGCATCCTTAATAATGTGTAAGTATGAGTGTGTACATGTGGCTGCACTTAACTTTACTCGGTATGACGTATCGCGCCGCGAGCCGCGGGCCCGCGCCCCGCTGACGTACAAGGAGCGTGTTCAGTTTGTGCGTGTGCGTGGCGTGTACTCTCGCCAGTCGGTCTGCGGGTTCTTAAACTCGTCTCACAGCGCGACGTATTATTCGAGAGAAAACGCCAATTCGAACACGTCCAATCTACGACCGTCCTTTAGACGTGCATGTAATTTCTAATCGCGAGCGACCCTGGCCGGTTACCAGCCGGCGCCGTGGGAAGGTACCGTCGGCGATCCGACGCGCTCGAGCTGCACTCGAAGCGTCAGTAAACAAACATTTTATAGGAACGATAACCATTAGGACGTTTGCTGGTCGTTTCGCAGATCGCCAGCGATAATATCGGAATAACAAAATGAAACGTTTTATGTACAGGGAGTGAGTCGTTGCGTCTCTTTAATTGTCTATCGTTAAATCGATCGTAAACCGGCGTTCGCTTCTCCGTGTCTTCCCACTTACGGCGCACAATTATAACATCTTGTTACATACATCATACGGTCGAAAGTTCATTGGCGCTTGCCATGTCGTCGGCCGAAGCGGTAGGTGAGCCGCGCGGACTAACGTCTTACTGTTTTACGCGCCTATTAAATTTGCTTCGCAAGGTATAACTCATGCAAAGTAACAAATTGGAATAATTTTAACGTATTCGTGTGGAGAAGAAACTTGTGATCGTATTGTAAGAGTATACGCTGAGAATAGATAATGTCGGCAAAGATATTTATCATAGACAAAGTCACGTTTTTAATAACACGGCGAGGGATTTTAAATTTAATTTTGGCGTAAGCCCCTCGTAGTGTACAGCGCCGGGCGCCGAAGGGCGATGTCCTTTTTTTAAAATCGATTCAAGTTCAAATCGGCTGGCATATATGTCAGCGCCCGCTTACCCCACTTTCCACGGAATTTTAAATGGATTCTCAACGCTTACCTTTAAGAAAAGTAGTATAAATGTTCAGATGCGATACACATGTTACTTTAGAAGTAAGTAACATACACTCTACCGACCCGGACGAGCCGGGCGCGCGTGGCTTTCGATCAATTACAATTTGACATTTCCACCGGCGACAGGCACGTTTTGATGTTAAGGTTTCGATTGCAGCGACCCGGCCGCATCTTTCACATTTGTGTTTTTAGTTTTATGTATTTTTATCTTTATAGTTATTATTCATATCTACTATTCTGTCTAAAACAAACAATTTTATCTAGAAATAATATACTTTATTATTCCTAGTTAATCCCAGTCGACTGATTGCATTATTGTAAATGTTACTAAAGGTAAAATCGTAGATAGCTGTCCATTGTTTCGCAAAGCCGCTTTCGCGATATCGCTGGCCGTTTGGGGCGAAGCCGCCATAGACGTTGCTAATGATGTATTGTGACCCGAATTGGACAAAAAACAAGCAATTCACTTCCACGGCGGTAACTCCGCGCCGGCCTGCGTTTTGAAAAGGGAGCTGTAGAGCGCCATTAATTTTTAGGGTTCACTATTCAATCGGTTCTCATGGGGATTAGTCTCAGAATTAATGTTGAATTGCCATTTCAATTAAAACATTGGAAGATTACGTTAGCTCCGAATATACTAGAAATGAGGTCAGAAGATAATGTAGAGTGCTAATGTATCTTAAAGTTATTATGGTGTGCAGTAAGCATGCATAAGCTGAGAAAATAAAAGTTTATCTTAACAAAGCCATTGATTAATACGAGTACACGAATTTAATCGAACGTACACAAGGCCACTACAATACCCTTCGTCGTCAGTAATTACTGTAAATATTGTAATATCTTCTTTATAACACATTTACGCGAATGTCATCGTTGCGAATATGGTAATGTTCTAGAAGATAAATATTAATAAATATTTCATAGACTATAACAGGTTACTTTGCATACATTTAGTAAAGTTATGAATACTTACCTATCAATAGTTTTAAATCGTTCATAGCAATAGTGCTTTCCGAGCAAGCTTGCTAGTCTGATGGAATCCTTTACTGTCCCCAGAGATTCCGAAAGTTAAAGATCATCATAGTTTACTTCAATAATTCCAATAGAACGCTGTTATTTATAACAACCAAACGCAGTGTTTATTCATCGAGTCGGTCGGTCGAGTGGTTAGAGACCCTGACTGTAAAACCGGAGGTCCCGGATTCGATTCCCACCCGGGAGAAACATTTGCGCGATGAGCACATTTGTTTGCTCTGTGTCCGGTCGTAATGAAAATGTCTATATAAGTATGATATCGTATGTATGTATATGTAGGTACTCGTATGTTTGTCAGCTGTCCGGTTACCATAACCGAGGCATTCAATTGCCTAATTTGGAATCGGATAGCCGTGTGTGGAATTGTCCCCAGATATTATTATTATTATTCATATGACATTTCATATTTATTTTGTACTCGTAATCGATATACAAAATTGACATATTTTCTATGTTACCGCTATCGTACGTGTTGTTTAAAATCATCATAAGTTTAATCACAGTTCCACGACACAACGTACACGTACAAGTGTGTCTTCCCGTGTCCATAATGTAAAGTCCGGTCATTAATATAAAAAATAAAGCTACAGAACCCCCGCTCCGCCCCGCCGCTCGAGCCCGGTTATTTTTTGCACATTTAAGTATTTCGGGCTTGACCGCCGACTGGGAGTATTTGCGAAAGGAAAATAACTTTGTACATAACTAGAAAATGATAGAGCGACGGCTTCCAAAATAGAGAGGTGATGCTTTAATTTCTGAACGAATGTATTTAAAAATATCCTTGAAGCATGGCGAAAAACTGAAAAACGTATTATTTTTCAGTATGCCACCAGATCTCGAGTTAGGCAGACGCCGTCTTATGATAACTAGACGTATCCGAAACTCATATTTAGATATCTGAATGAATACATACATTTATCGTGGTCATGTCACAAACACATCTCCTGGGTGGGATTCGAGTCCACGACCTCCGTCGTAGCGGTTACGTTCACTAACCGTTGAACCGACGGGTCAGTCAATTACTTATTCCATATGTTGTTAAATTGCAAACGTTAATTAAAACCGATCACTCGCACTCAGTTGTCCCGCGGCTTAGTTCCGGAACGCGACACATACTCGTATGTATGTAGGTATATGGTGACGTCATCGGCAGGTGGTGTTGCCCACGTCGTTAACTCTGCTCGAAACACGTGGGCTTCCGAGCCTTCTCGATATCACGACTTCAAGTTGAATACACCAAAATAACCTTGTCGTGGACTACTTAGACGGGTACAAAAGACATACTCGTACAATAAAGTTGCTTAGACCGGCTTATAATACATTCGTATTCAATGTTAAACATTTCTGAACAATACCGTACTATTTTGCAAAAAATTATTTATTTTAATTTTGAATAAGATTATTTGTTAAACGAGCAGCATCAAGTCAAGATTGCATTGTTACAATTCTCTGACAATGAAACAATAAACGTAATCTGGACTGTAATTGATCTAAAGCTAGCGTTCGTGACATTTTAATAGTTTTGCTGTCCCGCATACTTTTGTTAATATCCGTGTGTAATACCATCATATCTGTTCGTAACTTATGCGAATTGATGTTATTTATAAGCCTCGCTCGCTCAGATACGTGCCACATTGTGCTACTATGTTATAAAGCCCATCACCGGCTTTATCTCGTTATTAGTCACGCCGGCGATATCTTCGTGTCACGCTACCAGCTATTAGACCGACCGAAGCATTGCCCGCGGACCTGGCCCGCGACTTCCACTTTATCGCTTAGATGTTAAAGCTCAAAACTAAAGATCGACGTTCAAAGTTATACCGTTTTATGGCGAGGCGCGATTTTATAAATTTTCACTCTTACCCTTCGTAGATACGGTCCGCGTCACGCGCCGCGGTGGACTGAAGGCTAAACTTGTGTAAGATAAAAATTCTTTTATCTTACAACCCTCGCGAGATCTAATGGGTGAAAAAGGTCGAGGAATGTTTTAATAAAATTCTTGGCTTGTACAGTTATGCCTTGTGACTTTTATGGGTCTAACGAAAATGTCACAATTTTAGAAGTGGTTTAAAATATCGTTCGAATTGGGAGTCACGACCTGTTAAAAGTATTCGTATAATTCCACTACGGTGCACGCGTGTACAGTAGTCGGATATTATGTACACGGTTACTGTATACATTGAGCAAATGCAGGAACAGTGAAGCAGATACGGGGAAAAATGAATCACCCTAATTGGTAATGAGCACAATTTCATTCCGCGCCGCTCCGTCGCCGCGCGCCCCCTGGAGGGAGCGAAATAACGTGATTACAACTCGGTAATCAGACTACACATGCAATTATAATCTATTGAAGAATTTAGTCGGCAGGTGGCCTGCGAGACGAGGCCACGCGCTGCTGTACCTGATGAAATATTCCCATTTATATCTAACGACCTCATTACGTCGCTCGCTATTACTATAAGAAAACAAGCAGAGCTTCACTGGACTATGTAGTTACGTCTTTTCGGTACTAATTACACCATTCCGAGTAACTTTATCAGTTGAAGGTAGAGAAAGGAAAGATTTCGAGATTGTTAAGACTGTTTCTGCCTTTTTTATTTTGAAATAGCCTCGCGTTTGGGGCGAGTTAAGTAGTTAATAACGTTAGTAAGCTGCAGTCTAGGATGTAACGCGCCTAGTAAGTGTCTCTGCACCCATATTCTGAATAATCCCAAGAATATTAAGATATCTTTTGTTAAGATTACTTTATTTTATACGTGATATTAGAAAACGTGTCTTATCTGCATTCCACAGTACTTTGTTTATGCGCTAAGCCATAATTGAAACAACTAATTTTAATTATGTTCCAAATATTGTTCCATGTGTGGCCTGGTGCTATGTGCTGTTATTATTCATTGAAAAGGCCAATTTTTGATGGGTATTGATTGGTTTGGGAAATATCTCAAAATCGGATAATGATCAGAATACACGAAACAGTAGGTAAATAGAGGGTTACGGCACAAACCATATTCCTGTTAAAGTTCCATACACCGCCGTACCGTCTCACTCGCAGTCGGCTCTCTGTCGTCTGAGTATTTGAAATGCTTTTAAAACAAAACTAACGTTCTCACACATTTTGCGAATTGTTCAACCGCTTCCTTACTCGAGGAAACGCCTCTGTCTCCTCTATGGAGCGACGCATGAAAGGAATGTCAACAAAAGCGCTCCGGCGTTTTAAGCCTGTTTGTCTTCTTATAAAAAATCCTTTGTCTCCGCACTAGATAAAATATAATAACACACTCACTGCCGAATAAGCGCCGACGTGGCCGGAGGGGGATGTGTTGCAGAGCGAGCATTATTCTTTGAAACGGTGGACAAAACTAATGGTTCAAATAAAGTCGAGGGCACGACGACCGGCGGGGGCGGAACGTAATGGTATAAATATATGTTATGTGTTAATGTTAATATGTTAACATTAAAATGTTAGTTTCCTAACTTTTTTACATTTTCTGATTTATTGGTTCAAAGATAATATGTATGGACATTGTTGTATATTTTACTGAATATCATTTTAACATTCAACAATACTGTAAAAGTAACTCCTCAAGCGTTATGATATTACTATAGAATTGTCTAAAGAAGTAATGAAAGTAACCCGCTCGCGGCCCCGCCGCCGCTCCTCACCGTCCGCTCACCACATAAGATATTTGCCTTCAACGTAACGACGTTACTTCTTTCCCCTTTTTATATAGACAAAGCACTCGCGTGGCGGACGTTATTATATTGAAATATTCCACGCAGCACAAACAGTTTTTTCAGCACCCACATGTTCCTATAGACAAACAGTCACCCTACATACCAGCCATACATTCTTATTTCGATACTCATTGTCAGTCCCCGCGTTTGTTGATAGCCGTTCTGTTAACAGTATAAAAATGTCACACATTATTTTTCTATTTTCTATGGATTCAAGCCGGTACATATACAGAGCCTACATACTTGCATACACCTGTAAAAGTGAGCGTTACTAAGAAATAAAAATATGAACCGTTCCCTTCGTGAGACCGTGTGTCAAATAACTGGGTTACAAAGTGCATTCCATTAATTCAATTCAATACGAATTCAAATGTCGGCCCGCAGCTGGCGCCGTTATTTAAACCATTCCACAAAATCCTCCTCAGGAATCCATCTGTAGTTCGAACATAAAGCGAATCGTTTATTCTTTTCGAAAGCTCCTCCCGAGCGACGCGGGAAGGAATGTACGAGTATGTATCTGCCGACCGCATCGATCTGCATTCGTGTAGCCGATGTCCGCGCACAGCTCGCTCGAAGCCGCGGCCGCCTCCGGAGATTAAAAATCAATTTCGAGTGTGACGCGGACGCGGATTATATTCGGGTTTCGTTAGTTCTGTCGTCGGCTAATCCGCCGGGAACGAACCCCGAGCGCCCGCCGGCCGCCGGCGACGCCGCATAACGAGCGCAATCGATACACGCCGTTATTAATATTGCCCCGCGACGCCCCGGTCCGCTCCCTCGTTCGCGTCGCTGTCTAGTTTCGCAGGTAGATGTTTTATAAAAAAAAACACGTAGAGTAACGTCTCGGGACAACTTCGCAAACGACATTTTAAATGAAGTCAACCCTGTGCTGCGGTAACCACATAGCTGATGTTAACTGATTTTGCATCATGAAGAGAGAGAGAGAGAGAGAAGTTACCCCTGAAAAAAGGTATAATGTTACTAAAAGTACTGTGAGTAATGTTACATTTATATCACGGAATTGGTTCATATCGGCCGGCGCCGGGCGCGGTCTCCCGCAGCCGCAAGTCCCGAGGGATACTTCACGTCGCTGCTTCAATAAGGACTAACGATGAAGATTACCTGTTAATTTTCATAAAAATTACCTAAAGTTCTTGTAAGTTTCGCCTTGAGACATAAGGATGTCATTAACGGCCCACTACGATGATATGCGAGTAGGCATCACAATGTCGCTTTATCGTGATCGTAAGAGTTGAATAAATCATAAAAACGAATTAATTATAATTAAATAACGAATTTTACTACTTGCTTGATGAAATATGCTTGCGGATGACAGCGTCTATCAATCCGATAAATTTAATAAACTCTATTTGTTAAATGTTGGTATGTTTGATTAAAATTTAAAATATTGATAAGCGGTAGATATTTAAATACATATATTTTTACTACAGAAACCTTTATCATTTTGACGAATCTCTTTATATTCTTCATATTCAGAGGATTAGCAAATCTTGATTATTATAATTTTGTATTTTATACCTGAAACTCACCAAGTATGAACTACGATTACGCATAAACATAAATCATATTCAGCGTCAGGTGACTCACTGACCGAGCACAATAGCGAGCTCCACCTGCAGCGCCGGCGTACCGTCAGATGGTGCAACTGTAGGGGCCGTCACCTGATCGTTTCGTTAGTTTCCCTCACAATTAAAATATATCGAGTATCGTATCGCTGCACCGTGATGTAAGCCGAGGTGGTATTCAACAAAAATGTTGACGTAAACGTATCTAACGTTAATTTATGTTCATTTAAATCTATTGAAATAAATAATGTTCATTCTAAAGCGAGTGTATAAAACGTGTACGCCCTAAGAGGCAAAATATGGATTGATCTAATAATTGTGCACTCTTTAAGTTTATTCATATCAGTACCTACAAATTTTGTCTTTGTCGTGATTGTAAGCCGTGTAGTGCCAAGTTTTCGTCAATAGAAAAGACCAGTAGGTATGACAATTCCGACAGACGCCCACCTTAACGGCAGTAACAGCGTTCAGTCTATACTCGTAATAATAATAATATTGCTTCTAAATGATTAAGCAATATGATTAATATTAGTGTTATCTTTGAATGTTGACCAGACCAACGATATAATTGTTTTTTTCTCGTTAAAACTTTTCACTTTGTGATTCCAAACTCAAGGTATTAAAGATGTTTCGAGTAATATTGCTTTCGAGTTTCTTTAAAGGTATAATAATCTTCTTTACCGGCGACTTAAACTAAGCTTCGTATAGCCGACGCTCTTAAGGGTTTTATATGGAGCCGAGTTTCTCGCTCTTCTGGGTTTATTTTCAAGGAACGTTATAAAAGAACTGACGCTAGCAGCCGAGCCCTTCCGAAGGATTTGTAAAGGTGTGTATTAGCCTAATGGTTATTGAGTTATATGGGTTCTTTGTTTGATGTACGGCAGAGATAAGGATATTCACACCCTAGAAGTGTTAATTGCACTGCAGTTCATGTTAATAACAGATCATTCGAGTTACCGCCCTCTACGAGTCCAGGTTCCACTGTTCTAGCGTACCTGACACGCCAATTTGCGTTTTATAGAAATTGTATAGATTAAAAAATGTAATAATTACCACGATCTTATTCTACATTGTATTCCAAAATTAATAATTCGCAAGGTTTGCTGTTTCAAATGATTTGATGAAATGCTGCGTACATTTTACATTAGTTCATGTAAACCTGAAAGTGTAGAAGAATGTTGAAACAGGACAGGGTCAATTCGGTCAGTTTAATCAACTAATTAAATCGACATAATGTCTATCAATAAATAAAGTTTAAATAAGGCCTATTCCTTGATAGGCGGAAGTTTTTATCTTTGCATTACTTTTTAAAGCTTACGGTAAGTAGTAGTAGACACTCGACCACTTCCACGTTTTGTTTGTTGTTTTGAGTATTTTGATTTAAACTTTTTATTTATAAGATAAAAGAATAACTATTTATTGAACGACTATTATCATTCGAAATTAACTATCAGCTTTTAGCATTGTATTCACATAAATATCTACGTCAATACAGTATACTAACTATTTTAAGATTGTTCATTTCAATTCTATTTCAAGCTCTCATTTTCAAGTCATCGTGAACGTACAATACGAGTACATATTTTTAGAAATAGCTTTTGAAAGGCCATCCATGGTGTTTCAAAATTATAATATATTATGATGTTTATTATAATTTACTTCTACACCGCAGAGCTCGCAGTAAGAATGCTGGAACAGATAAATACTTATTCGAGTTTGCATCCAAAATAATATTGTTGTTAAATTTCGAATCGTTCCCAAAAATAATAACTAAAAGTCGTAGCGAGTGTTATTGGAGGGAGCAGCGCGGCGCTAGCGGGCGGCGCGATGGGGAATCAAGTATGTTGGCGTAGGGCCGACTCGGGACCTCCAACATTCACCGGGCCTACTTACATGTCTGTTTCGATTACCTATTGTGTGTCACAAAATACGTTTTTTTTTGTTCATTACAGTTTTTATATAGAAATAAGTAGGTAGTACGTTTTTGTATGGTTTTTTAGTTAAACAGCAAAAATCGTGGAGAGCAGCCGCGGCGTCGACCGCAAAAACCGCAGCAGCCGGAGCGCGGCTCTGTGACGCATCTCTATAAATTTATTTTGTTGACTGTTAATTCTTACAATGTTCAATGCGAAGGTATTTGCGCTCCACCACGCCGACCTGCAAAAACACCAATAACATCGCTTATAACAAAAAACCGGCCAAGTGCGAGTCGGACTCGATTACCGAGGGTACAAACCTGTAGGTATATATTCGTAAAGATGTTATAGATCTGAGTATTTGATATGAATTTCAATACAATACCTCTACGCGTTCATAAGGAAAGGGGTAGTAACTTTAAAGATATTAAAAATATTTTTATTATATGATGTAATTAAAAAATTGCGGTTTTCACAATTTTTCTTTTGTCTTTACCATAGGACGTTGCTTCGTACCAAATTTCAAGATTCTGAGTTCACGGGAAGTACCCTGTAGGTTTTGATTCCCTTGCGAGTGT
>DWUN01003643.1:0-11766 GCA_018249975.1 Passova gellias
AAACAATTGCTTCACGGCAGAAATAGGTGTGGCGGTGGTACTTCCCCGGGCGAACCGTATACAGGTTCTACCACCTACCAAACCACCTACCACATTCCGTGTTGTTTAAGTAAATTTTAAGAAAGATATCCTGTTTAATAAACTAGTTAGCATGTTAAATTAGTATTTGATAATTTTATGACTGCACCGAATTGTTTAAAATCACACAGTACCAATGCAAATTGCTATGGAGATCGGTGGGCCAGTATCAACCCTTCAGTGAAAGTTTTTAAGCAACCTAAGGATGCTTTTCGGGTATAACGGTGTAACGATTGTTCAATGAAAATAACCTGGACTTACAGTTTACCTTGGCCTCTTAACTAGAGACCGCTCATAAAACTGTGCCGCCCGCGGTCACCCGTCCATGGACCGACCGCCCCCGCTGTTGTGCCGCTTGTCATGTAGCTCGTAATATGCCCACGCCGTCTTGCTACGACTGCAATACTTTATACAGCAAGCCATGCAAGCCATATCTTTAAACACTAGGTAGCGGTATTAGCCAATATCAAAATCCTCGTATATCACACGCGCTTGCAATCACGTTTTAAGATAATATATTGCAACACTAGGGAAGCCTTAAAATAAGCGAAATAAATTAGATTAATAAAATACTGTAATACAATGCTATACAGGGATACTAAGTGATTACTAAAAGTACGCAGTAAATAACTGGAAAAACATACAATAACATTTAAAAAAAATAATATTAAAGCTTTTATATTTGCAAATTCTAAATTATTATTTTCATAGAAATGTAAGAAATTATACGAAACAGGTATAAAAATAATATGATATTGTTGATCGCTTTCTTCGTGGCTCTAAAGCGTGCTAGATAAAGGCGTGCTCACGAATTCCCATTCGCAGATGTTGCAAGGTTCTAACCATTGTCGTGAACGTTCTAAGCTAATGTTTTTCACACACCTAATTACTGTACGTCCCTTCCAAGACATTTTTAAGTACTTCAAGGCGATGTTTGAAATAAACAATATTAGAAAAATCCTTTAATGGTGCCCCTTTTTCCGTTTATGTGTATGTTTGTTGGCATTTATGTTTATGTGTTATCGTCTTTCATATCCAAATACAGATCCCAAGTGAAAGGTAAATTTTCTTTTAATACCATATTATGCTACGTGCAAAAAAAGTCGTTCGAATTTTACTACATAATAGCGTTGTGTAAGTCGATTTCGGTTAGATTTGCTTTCACGGGATTTGTCGAAAGGGTCAAAACCCCGCGATTTACACAATACCTTTCGGTTCTTTCTGACTCATGCGTTCCCATTTTTCTAGTGTTAAACGCCGCAAGGCACCGACCGCTTTCCCGGATTATAGTCGAAAAATCTCGTCTAAATTTAAATGAATTTCTATGTCTAAGTCGCTATATCGACTTAGCGTGGTAGACTCGCTTAAAACCCTTACACTATGAGAGGATATCTGTGTCCTGCAGTGGATCAACAAAAGGGACGAAAAAATGAATGAAAAAAGGAATTGTTGATATATGTATTTATATTGCAATAAGCAAGCATTTTGGTCCTCACAAATAAGACTAAAATAATGTTTCCCACCGCATTTCATATGCAATACCATGAAGCTAAAAGCATAGTCCAATATCGTGTTCGAACGGCTCTCACGCACGTCATAGATTATTGTAATCAAGATTGGTAGCCTAAATCTTGTTGAAACGAAAATTGATTTTATCCGTCATGATGGAGTACCGCGCTTAAAATCAAAATAAGACCAAGATTGTAATTACAAATATCCCAGTGTTCAATATGGTTGTAACAAAATACACGTTTCATATCGCCATTCCAAATCCCAACGAATAAAATTCATGTAAAAACTGCGAACATTTTGAGATTTGCTTCAAACTTTTTCACCGATGGCGCGAATTCTGGAATTGCGTTTCATCCAATTTTTTAGCCTTTTCTTTTTGCAGTTCTCTGTTTGTTTTACACATAGGCCGCTGAGAGCGAAATCCGGCTTTCTAAACTTTTAAATAGAATTTGTTTATACCAACATAACACAGTTGGGATTCCGTCTGAACGGCATACTTTTTTGGGTCATAGTATGACATTTATACAAACAATATAAGAGAAGTGAACGAAAAACGTTTTATTTATTTATACTTTATTTGCAACTTATAAAACTTACTCTTTTTCTGTTACTTATTTTTCTGCGACGTTTTATACGTTCCATTGCTTATCATCAAGGCCTGGAGCATACTCCAGCACGCTACTCTTATGCAGGGATTACTAGAAATTCGGTTTACGCTTTTGAGGTCTGCGGTGAAATTCAACTATTGTCACCTGGCGGTAATGACCAGCACCGACTAATTGTCACCCAACAATGTGCCGACGTGACCTGTATCCTTAACATTACAGGTTATTTATTATTACAAATTATCTATTCTAAACGCAATTATTGCCACAGCTGTTGATATTCAACAATAATTTTTCGAATTTAGATATCGTATAATTGCATTGAATACTTTTAAAAGCCTACGTCAAAAAATAAGCTCAATGAAGTTATAACAAGGCGTCATTTGCATAAGTAAGTGTGCATGGTTCCTTATTTCATTTAGACGGATGTATGAGTAGTTTCGTGTGTATGCATCGTTTCTCAAACACAGCCTTGTCAGTTCCAATTATTTTTACGTAATGCTTTATCGGAACCGTTTTGTTTCTTTTTTGTACAAGGCACATTTAAAAAAAATTGTACAAGATTATTTTATGTAGCTTTAAATATAAGCAGTTGTGTCATTTCTTGACATTCCTATATTTAATTTATGCACGATTGAGACGTAATTCAATCCATATAAAAACCAGTCGCACTTTATGCCAAAATCCTTTTGATTATCATAATAAATGTTTGTTTGTATATTTTTTTAGTCATGTGTACAATTGATTTATGTCTGCTGATTTTGTATAAGGTTAATATGGTTATTGTAGCGAGTAGCGGCTAAAGAAGCTGTAAAGGAAATGTTTAAAAAAAATTGTTATTTTTCATAATTATCACTCAAAATTTAATGATTTAAAAAATTTTAAGAATTTAATTAAAATTAAGTTTCACTTATTCCATCTACCTATCATTACAGCAGAAGTTAAGGCTTCGCACTCAGAATAGATTTTTTATAGATATTATAATATCTGTTAGTAATATATCTGATAATTGCAGTCTTTTGCATACATTTGTTGAGGTTTCAGAAATAGCGTTTCACTTTGTCCCAAAAATATTTATGGAGCTTGCTTAAAATTGGATCTTCACTTTGTCATCTTCACCTAAAACTTTCAAGTCAGTGCTAAGATACTCCCAGTGGCGACGTGCCGTCTCGAGATAACAGCAGTAAGCTCATCAGAAGTTGCTCTTGTACCAGTCCACAATGCACGGCTTAGTTCATTAATGAGATTGCCAACTTCGCTCCTTTATCAAAGCGAGAGTCAAAGGTCTTGTGAATTAAGTTACTGGCGCTACCAACTTGTCATATTTCGAAATAGTGGACATTACACGTTGACTATAGCTTACGAATAGGTAGTGATTCTAAGTTTAAAAAAAACGTTTCTCGAGGGTGCATTGCTTGAGTAGTACAAACTTACATGCCAATGTTTTCCCTTTGTTGTAACTAAGTAACATTTATAATATCGTTATGTTCGAGTTTCCAGTGGAAGTTATGTTTTATTTTATAACCGCCATTCTGCGTCAATCACGTTCATACGTTTTGTTTTAGTATTCCATATTTAAATTACGTCTGTGTCCATCTCATATAAAAAAATTGCCTTTGCCGCACTTCTTGATCCTTCTCCGACTAAACGAGATGCAAAATGTTTCAATATTTGGTGTGATTTTGTTTGTAGTAGGTAAGTAAATTTAATATTATTTTTTTTATCCTTTAATCAGTTTTTTTGATGTACCCAATACAATATATAACCAGTCCTGTAAATTACGTCGCTATAAGAATATATCGTTTGCTAAAATATTGCGAGCTAAACTGGTTTCGTATCTTTTAAAACAGATAATGTTTAGCTTTTTTAATCGCTGATATTATATTTGCACACCAATAAACATCTCATGTTTTACAAATCAGTATATTACATATAGGTATCGATAATTAATATGTATTTTATTTGTAGTTGTTTTACTTCAAATTCCGAGAAGGGACCTGTGTTCAAAATTGGAACGTTTTAAACATTTTGATAGTGATAATGAGTGGGATTCGTATTACATTCTAAAGGGACCTACCTAAAAGCAAATAAATTCGGTTATAACTTACGTGGTCCAAAACGTAGTTTGATAGTTATGATTTTATAGGGCATATGATTTTTAAATCCACATGTTAATTCAGCATGAAATCGTGATATAAGTGCATTGATAGCTGCAAGACAGCAAATTAACATGACGTTGATATAACATCCGAGTAATTTATTGAAATGGATACTATTATGGTCATTATTTTACAAATTACTAACGTAAAAAATGTAAACCTTTAACTCGATTGTTATTTTTTAATAGCATTAATGCGAGCCAGGATCTTAAATTTCACATAAAAATCGCTCAAGATAACAATAAATTAATGAACTATGAACAGATGACAATCAATCACGATGTTTCTGTGGCTTGCGTTTAGACAATAAAGACTAAAATTTTCATCGTACCTAGTAACTGCTCGGTCCATAGCTCCGTTTTGTAATGGTGCTTAGTTATTCAATGCGGCCTAACCGCGTGCCGACTACGATACGGTAGGTTAAGCAGAAGGGGATTGCGAGACACCCTTTTTAATCCACTTTGCATGCTGTCGTCTTTTGGGTTCCACTGTAAAGGTACATTCGGCTCTTCATTCACGCTTCTAAAATACAGGGTTTATTTTATATTCTGGCTTTAAAGATAATGACGAAATCAGTGCGTCCATTTTCTAATTCTGAAAATGAACACATATTTACAACCCTAGTTTACGGAATATCTACATTTAATGTTAAAAGTTGGTTGGTTACATGTTATTAATAATAGTTCTAACTAACTGAAGTAAAGAACAATACAAAGTGACGAGATTGTAACACTTATATTCTCCGTTTTTCTGTTCATGACTACTGTTACCGAATGGTCACTTATACGTATAACATTCATTCCCAAAATAACAATAGTTAATATTGTACACTACGGAATCGTAAACTCAAAGACCAAACCTCCTTTAGCTTACAGAAAACGAATTTTGTTGATTTTTTTGCCAAGGGATTTGAATAAGGTCTATGAGCCATTATAAATTAGTCCTCATTTATTATTTCCTACACGACGTGTTCATTCTAGTTGTTGTTGTTTTGCAGATTTCGATATCGTGAACTCGAGACGCCATCCATATTGGTCCCGAGAATTCGCAGGCACCATACAGAGACCATTTGGACGCGACCCAAACTTAAAAGCAAGACGTCGTAAAATAATGGCGCTCATGTTTTCAGTCGGTTGAATCTGTATGATGACAAATTATTCTAAACTGTATAAACGTTACATTATTAAAGTACAGGCAAATTTTGGAAACGTACCACAATCTTTGTGTATATCCAAGGAGGTGTATGGGGTGTGTATCAAACAAATAAATACATATTTGCTATCAAAACGTCTACGAAACGATGACAATATTTTAGTATCGTTCCCTTGGGATTTCAATCGAATGTACCAACTATGAGAAGAACCGATTTCAATGACCAGTTAATAATAATTGAAACCGCAATGGCGGTACGAAGCAATATCAGTACTGAAATAAGATTAGGGATAAATGAGAATTAGTGTTATTAAAGAGGCCACTATATCTCGTTGGCATATAAATAATTCACAACAAATTGACAAATGAAGCATGACTGATGAATGACAAATGAATGAGTAGGCGGTAGAACATGTATACGGTTAGCCCGGAGAAGTACTAACGGCACACAACTATTTCATTTCTATTATTAAAACTTATTTTTTGTTTTGAAGGGTGGAGACATCGGTCCATGTGCATACTAGAAACGTCCCTCTCAGCCCTCAAGAGTAGCAACACATCTGTGACCGATCTCTCATAGGGCGGATACTAATAAATACTAATAATTGCACAAATACTAATAAGTACTGACTAGATTAATATTACTAACAGTCCCATTCCTACAGCTCTTTTAGATATTGGTTGCAGATGTCAGATGTCCATTTGCAGTTGCTGCCAACTTGAGACTGCTGCTTGCTCAATTAATAAATGAACTGTGACTACATAATAGGAAAAACCCTAACATTGAATTTCTCACCCTACTTGGAATTGCAGTTATGTGAGGTCGCTAAGTATTTCTAAAGTCATGTGCTTATAAACTATAAGATATTCAGGCAAATCGTTTTAACCTTACGTAATGAGATGTTGCAGTAACGAACATGGAATTGATTGATATTGGATGCTAATGAGCATCGCAATGGCACGGTGCAAACAAGAATAGTTTGTGAATTATGCACACTTTTTCAATCGCAAGCTTCGCATGTAAAGGTGAGTTCAACTAACACTGGTTTGGCTATGAATTCACTGTTCAATATTTTATACACAATACCGCGTCCGTATTCCTGTTGGTCTCCAACAACTCTAAATATTATTATCGAATAACACTAATCAGAACGAGCACATTAGCTTAATCTGATTAAAATGTAAATCAAAATAATTTGACATTGCAAGCTAATAACTTTAACACATGAAGGGCTTTAATAAGCTCTTACTGTCGATTATAAATTAACACTGGAATAAAATCTGTAGTGAAGAAGTGTAGTGGAGTGCTGTGAAGTGTTGTGGAGTGGAGAAGAGTGTAGTGGAGTAGGACATAAAAAGTAATGTATTCAATAAGCGAATACTATTTACATTATTTATGAACATATTAAATCAATTTCGAGTAGTATTCTTCTTTCTTTTCTCTTTTCAATTGGTTAAATAGTAAATAAGCATTAATGCATGTTACCTACACAAAAATTGTATTGTATATTTAATATTGACGAAATAAAGTTAATACGCAAGACGTAAGTGATTTATGACCAAAGTTAAATTAAGGTGAAAATGTATCATTTAGTTTAAAATAAATGAGCCAATGTTAACAATAGTTGTGAGTTTATAATTTGCCCTGAAGGTTTACCACAAAATTAATCGATGACTGCTCAACATGCTATCCGAAGCACGAAAACCCTCCCAAAGATTTGACACTGTTGGTCGCGAATCGAACAACCGCGCCCTACGATATTAACTTGACAGATTTTTGCCATGTGCGCTTCCATAGCAGAGCTACAGATATTCTTACATCAACCTACAATAGGATTGACATCAATTACGTATGTACGTTGGAGCCTCAGAATACTTATTTGGAAGTTTCCATTTTTCTGTAAAATATGCTCTCCACCCCATAATTGAATTACTGAAAGAGAAAATGTTCATCTGTTGCTTAGAGTCCAATGTCATAACGATAATCTGAAACCGACTTAAATATTGCTCGTCTAGCAAGTCTTTTTTACAAGGGGTTCCAGATCCTATGTGATTGACATTATTGTTGAGAATGTCTCATGTACAAAATTATTCTTTAAGCATCTAAATGTTATTCAATATAACACTGTTGTGTTAATTAACAGTACTGTCAGTGTTTTTACAGAATATCGCAAAACTCGATACAATATCGGGGTCCCAAGAATCTCCGGTGTAGATACGTTGAGAGCTCCCTCTCTCTGTTGAAATACAGAGTTTCAGTTACAACGCTATTGAACTGCTCTGTTATATTTTCGAGATATACTAGTACTCAATATGTAACGCAAGATATACCTGTGTGTGTTAATAATAGTTGCAATCTTCTTAATCTCACAGCTGGGCACGAGTTTCTTATGTAATACGGGAGACAGAAGGACATTACTAGGTTGAATGTGTGTGTATTACCGAAAATACAATGTTGTTGTTGGAGTACTCATTCTGTATAAGCAGAGTTGCGACACTGCAAACATTGTATTATTATGATTATTCATGTTTCTGATGTCAATATTGAAAACTAATTATATTACGAGCGTTGTTGGATATATTATACATATTGCAGTCAGGAGTGTGGAGAGTCAAATCCTTTATAAGGTTTGAAAATAATTTTTGAATTTTACATTATGTTCGTATATAGGTAGCATGGTATGTAACGTGCTGGCCACATACCAATATACCAAGTACCAATAATATACCAAGCAATATACCAAATATAGATCATAAATCAATATGTATGATATTTTACAATATATTTTTCATGTCATTTTATTCATTTATTCTTTATTGTTGTTAACAAAGTGCGGACTTCATGCCACATAGCATTTTCTACCAAACCAATAAAAGACCATGATTCCCTAACATTTTGGTCATAGATGCGTAGCCCTTTCAAGCAATATGCTAAAACGTATTGGTGTTGTCAGTGGCCTTTTCCATTTTTCCTAATGCTACAACACAATAACAAACGAATGTTGTTTGGCAGAGAGCTCTACTTCAGCCAAACAGCGGTACTGTCGCAGTAGATTCCTTTCCAAACTGTTAAATAACTTTGACTACTTTGACTAATGCAACGTCTCAACTGTTACAGACCTTTTTTATTTTTGTAACATAAACTATGTCTATACTATAACTACATTTAACTACTGCGTTGTTATATATAGCGAAAACGTGTGTTGAATGCAAAGAAAACTTGATTGATGTACAAGGTATAGAGTTTGGATTAAGTCGTATCTTTGAAGATTATAGTTACCTTCGTACTAACAAATAGATATTCCGCTCGCGTGAGCTGTTCCTCAAATAACTTTTTTTCACTGAATGATATTATTATATTTTTACCTGTCCAGTAGGTATATAAAAAAAACCGGCCAAGTGCGAGTCCGACTCGCGCACCGAGGCTTCCGTACAAACCTGTAGGTATATATTTGTAAATTTATTATAGACATGAGTATTTGCTATGAATTTCAATTTAATACCTCTACGCGTTCATGAGGAAAGGGGTAGTAACTTTAAAATTATGAAATATATTTTTATTATATGAAATTTCAAGATTCTGAGTTTACGGGAAGTACCCTGTAGGTTTTGATTCCCTTGCGAGTGTCGAAAATTTGCGGCATAAACGGCGGTATCTTTTAACTGCGTTGGCTTAAAGTTTGATTTTTCACAGCTCCAAGGGACCATAGACCTGAGTATTTGATATCAATTTGAGCTTAATACCTCCACGCGTTTCTGAGATAAAGGTTCTTGCCAGACAGACGGAGGGACGGACGTACAACAAAGTGATACTATAAGGGTTCTGTTTTTTCCTCTCAAGGTAGGGAACCCTAAAAACGGCAATATTCATCAGTTACATATTTCGAAATTATATCAACCATATTATATCGTTAGTTTTTTCAACAATCCCCGTGGTGTTGCTTCTTCTGAGGACCGGTAACCAGGAACTCAGACCACAACACGAATTATGTTATTAACAATTTCACAGTTGGAATAACTGACGGTATTCGCCGGGTGTATACGTGCTCTGCCATCTCCAAAATAACTTCACAAAAATGGTCAAAGATGTAAAAAGTTACGTTTTACGATAGCAGTTTTTCAACATCACATTTCTCGTTCAGTAGTCGAGCGTTTGAAAGCAAGCTCAAAATATGCAAAGCGCTTTTAACGTTACGTATTCTTAGCTGTGAAATAAATGATCCGTCTATTCTTGAGTGGTACTCAATTGAAACACCAGAAACACGTGTTCCTGGAATATTATAAAATATTTCCACGCCCGCTCTTAGCGACAACTGAGTTCAATCTTAATCCTTGCGTCATAGAACACCTGTCCGTAACGTATATTTATTAAAATCGCCTTTTAATTGACGACTAAATTCGGCCTAGTTGCGCTATCGACCGAGACAAATCAAGAGTGATTTACGCTGACAGGTAGGTATTGGCACTTGTTTTCTCGTTTTAGTCTTTTATTTTCATAAATGTTTATTTTATATAACTATTTCATACCACTTGTTTAAGCCTGTGCCGAGCTCAAGTCGCTAAATAACAAATAAGAAGCAATTATATACATAATACATACAGTACATAATTAACTTCTATGTTATAGTCTTATGTAAAGATTACAGTTGGACCCAAGAGTTGATATGAATATTCGCTTCTAATTTATTTTTTATTAAGCCTCTATAATATATACAAAATATAATAACAAAATGTCAATGAACCTTCTTACTTGCCAATATTCTGATTACAACTATTTAGTGTTGAATTGTTTTCATAAGTTCACTGCTAATGTCTCTCATCCGATATCGGAAGCTAGCAATGAAAAATATAATATCTTCCATGATCTGACTTTTCCATTTAGTCATAAATAACTAGTCTTTGGTCAGTAACAATGTTTTCCGTGATCTATACGAGCACTACCACAGTTATATTAATTTCTTGCTACGTAGGCGTTCACTGACGGAAATAAAATACATATTACGTATGAAAGGAGCAAGCAAGCATTGTAACCTTTATTCCATTGTTTAACTTTTACACCTGTCTCATTATGCGTATACATAACGTCGATTGTGGTACAACCAAACGTGTCAATCAAAGGTTTTTGTTGTAGGCGTAGAAGTAACAAAACAATTTAAATATACATAATTATTATGTAAATGTTCAGAATCGAATCACGTTTTGTAAATTTTTTTTTTTTATAATGTCATTATTATCTTTTTTCTAATGTCGTGGTATTTCTAAGGTCACAGAAATTGTAATTTGGAACTAATTAAAAGTAGCAAAGTGCCGACATAAACAAAAACACAAGGGTAGCCTTATCTGACTTATGTAACAACAATCGTTGACATCTTGCTTAACGAATAACAGCAAACATTGTGAGCACAGCAAATGTAGAACATTTTAACTGTAAATGTCAATAGGAGGTGAATTGAAATGTGAATCATGTAGTTCATTGTATTTAACAAAACTTATTGAACATCGCAAAATTATAACATTCTAAATTATTATATGAAGAGAGCTGTATTCATAAAATTATATTAATTAGCACCCTCTGGCAACACGAATAAATATACATTTAATCCCCACCGTTGTAATCACACGAGACCAGTTTACGCCAAACGCGAGGATGAATCATTTGCGCAGCTTAAACAGAAAACCTCATTAAAACATTCCATGCAAAGGTTCCAACCATTTACGCGATGCGATGGCCATAAGTCACGGCCAACAGTTCAGGGCTGTTTCTCATTATGCAGAGCCACGTGGGCGTATGGGCCCTGTCATTCGAGCGATTACCTGTCAATGATTATGTAAAACTACAATATGCACGATTGATTAACGACGCTATGCAATGTTAGATAATAGGATGTCAACCTGAATAGATATTGACTTATGCAGACGGCGTGGCCCGCAAAGCCTTAACACATATGTGTCGATATTTATTCAATTATTCTTGATTAAACAATTTTACTAATCAGAATTGTTAAAGTATAAACGAAAGAGTATATTAATTGCGATTTTTAGTAGCCCTAATATTCAAGCTAATAGCGTAAATGTTATTTTTATTAAATAATTTTTACTGTAGATACATTACTGACTAAAAAAATAGCATTTATATTTAAGTAAATTGGTTTTTATTATTTTATACGCTTAGTAAAAAATTTAGATGAAGCGCGTCAGGTTTACAAGGACAGAGATATTTGGCACTCGGTGCTTTCTGCCTACCCCGCTAGGGACCTGAT